>PVJD01006325.1:0-99984 GCA_004026545.1 Mormoops blainvillei
TTTCATTCTAGTAAAATTTTATTTATATAAAATTCAGTAAATTTCTATTTAGATTTTTTCTTTTAAATTTTACTTTTTTTTCAGAAGATCAACATGGCAAAAAAAGATTTATGAGTATGCTTAATAATAATGTTGAGATAGATTGAATGTTAGTTTCATGTTGGAATAAGTGAGGTATGTTTAACCACTCCTGTGTCCTCAGAACATAATACAGTTTACGGTACTTAGTTGGTACTTCAGAAATACATTCATGAATTTAAGAGATTTGTGTCTGGGATTGCACTTTCTATTACAGTAGCCACCAGCTATATGTAGTATTTAAATTTATATTTGAATTGGTAAAAATTAAATAAAATTAAAAATTCAGTTCTGCAGTTTCATCAGTCATATTTCACCTGATCAACTAATCGTTTCTGGTTATCATATTCGACAGTGTGGAGAACACTAATTGCTTTTTTCAACATTTGGAGCTCAGTGCTTAGTTTATTTGTTTCTAGTCTTTCATGTTTAATAATGTAAGCATTGCTACTATGAATTTTCCTCATATAATTCAAAGATTTTAGGTACATTAGTCATAATTCAAATCCTCAGTACGAACATGTGGCCAGCGGCTACCCCACTGAACAACGAAGTGAGCAGTCCATCACTGCAGAAAGTTCAGTTGGACAGACTTACATATTTTAAAATTTCACTATTGCACTTGATGTCTGCTATTGTCCCAATAGATCATTGTAATGGTATCTCATAAATTTTCACATGTAGTGTTTTAAATCTAAACTATGAATAGTCTGAATGGATAAGAGTAAGAGCAATTCTTCATGGGGAATTTGGCATATAGTAGGCACGTATTCCTTTTGGTAAGTGAGTAAATGAATAAAATCAGGGGATTTTTGGACCAACAATAGATACACAAATAAATAAATGAAGAGTACCTGAAGGTTAAGAAAAAGAAATAGTAGTATAGGGATGGGTGTCTGAAAAGAATGCTGGGGAGTTAGAGAAGAATACAAGTTCTGTCCTGAAAGTATCCAGCCATCTACTATGAAAAATAGAGACATTTCTTGAACAAGATACAAGAAACATTGTACATAGGACAGTGATGCCCCAGTCCACTTCAAAGTAGGCACCTTGGGACCTCACACAGTTCTCCCAGTCACCACCAGCTGCCCTGTCCTATTTTCCTGAATCTCATCAATGGTCTGAAATCTCTTCCTTTTCAAAGGTGATTTTAGATTTGGGAAAAGCCAGACATTGCAGGGCACCAAACCTGGGCTGTAGAGGGGCTAAGTCACCTGGGTGATCTGATGTTTTGCCAAAAAAACTCTGCGTAAGACATAATGCATGAGCGGGTGCACTGTCATAATGAAGCTGCCAATTGTCAGTTGCCCATAGTTTCAACCTTCTGAATCATCTGAATAATTTCCACAGAGGAATGTTCAAGCTTAATGCAAAATTGGATGCAGATTTGTTGCTCTACTTGTCCAGTCATTTTTAATGCAATGGCCACACAGTACACATGCTCACTCAATGGCATCTACCACCCCTTCTAACTAGTACAGTGAAGTTGTCATTGTTCATGCATGTGTATACCAGTCCACTCTACTTGGCTGCCAGATTACATTGATGTTGTACAAACTGTTCTTGTTATATTAACAATGGTTGGATTTTTCTGGACAGACCTCATATTTTCCATGTCCATCCAGGTGCACAGTAGTAGCTAACACACTTTTGGTTATAAATGTTTAAATTATAGAATTTGAATATCCTAAAATTTAACTTTCTTTAGTGCAGTCAAAATGCTAATAATATGTTGTTATTCTTATAGTGTAAAAAAGTACTTATATACATTTCTAAGTCTAGGATAGTCTTTCATTTTATTCTCTGCCTTTTGCTTATAGTAAAAAGAAACAAAGGGGAACACAGGAGGTAATATGAAGGAATATCTATGAATAAATTTATTATCAGCATAGATAGTTAAAGTGTAACACTAATAAAATTGAGGTCCCACATGGTCCAGAGATTATGCTAAATTACATTAAAAAATAACATTCCATCAAAAAAATTAAAACTTTGTTCAGGCTTTAAAAATATTCAAAAGTCAATTGTGATGAGATTTTTTAACATGTCATTATTTGATATTCTCTATTTGTATCTCTCAACTATCCCAGGAACTCCAGGAAAACATTTTTTCTCTCTTGTGCTTCTGGTACCCAAATCTATCCTCTTCACACTCCCCATCTTCCCCACTGTAAGTTCTCTCTCTCTCTCTCTCTCTCTCTCTCTCCCCCCCCGCACCCTTCTCTCTCCATCCCTCTCCTCCCCATCCCTCCCCTCTTTTCTCCTCTCCCACTCATACTATTCTCCACATTACCTGTTCCCCTTCTACATATACCCCTGTAAAATGCTGCTGATTCCCTAAACAAAAATTCTCCCTTGCTTCTCTCTCCTTTGAAATTATTAGATGCTATATGGGCACTTGCAGAATACTTGGCACAAAGCAGTGGGAAAGTTTCAGCTATCAAACAATGCTGGATGTGGGTCTTGAATTTGCCTGTCACTGGTGGTGCATAAAATTTTCCCTCTTCATGCTTTAGAGTCTACTATGAAAAATTCTTGGTAAAGAATTTTACAAATTCTTTATTTGTAAAATAAAGAAACTATATACATATCTTAGAGCTGTAATAAAAAATAAGATAATTTATGTGCATATACCTAGCACCTAGGTATTTCTCTCCTTTATCTACCCCTGCATATTTCTAATAGAGCTTCAATGTCTATGGAGAATATCATGTAGGAAAGCTCATATAGCATAAACTGTTTTTAATTCAATTCATTCAGTATTCTTTTCTGTGCACATCTGCAGCAATAAAAGTATGTTTAAATGAAAAGCTAAAAAAAAGGGCAGAATGTGTTTCAAAAAATATATTATGATAAGCTTGCAATGAGGTCATTTTGGACGGTATTACTTTACCTCTTTCTCACTATTAAAAGGAAGGAAAATAACCAGATGAACTGTTATTAAATTATTTTACTTCTAAAGCCTTTTAGAAATTCTTTGCTGACTTTACACTTGGCTCGATAGTCGTAACAATGAGAATTCCTCTGAAGAACATAAAAAATGTTAATCTATTTGGAGGTAAACATGTTAAGTTTGGGGATGTTATAACTAAAGTTTCTTGAAAATTTCTTATATTTTAACAATAAAAATAGCCTTGAAAATATTTAAAATAATTTTCATGAAAGAAATAAAGTATGTATATTTTTATATGAAATAAAATTAATGCAAATAAATATAAATATTTAGAAAGAGGACAGTATTTTCAGGTTCAGTTGTCTTGAGAGCCTTTCTAAAAAAGCAGCATAGTATATTGGTTAATTGCACTGAGGCAGAAGTCAAACTTCATAGATTGATATACAGGTCTACCCTTTACTGGGGCAAAGTATTAATTATGCCTCGGATTCTTCATCTGTAAAAGTGAGATGGTAAGAGGTGACAAAACACTGGAAACATTATCAAGAAATTGATATATATCTAGTAAGTGCTAAATAAAAGGGCTTTGGGAGCCGGCATGAGTGGAGAAGCGGAGTGTAGTGCAGGAGCAGAAATGCGGTCCTGGGCCAGGGCAGGGACAGCCCACACTCCGCTCTGCTCAGGAGTCTCCTCTGTGACTGTGCGAGTCTGCCTTCAGTTCCCTGGGCCTTGATTTTCCCATCTAAATGAGCTCGAATTTTTAAAGTTTCATGAGCTATCGCATTTTGAACACTGTGGGGGATAAGATGATTGAATCAAAATCTGACATGTTTTCAACATCTGTTCTTAGAATCTACACTTAAAAAACTAAAATCAATTTGGAAAGACATGGGGCTATAATAGCATTATATTCAGAAGAACATATTAACAAATACATTATCTTCTGACAGAAGCTGAAATCTATCGAATATTGAATAGAAAAAATAACTCTCATCTGTTTTATATACCATTAATCATAAAAAAAAGAAGAAAAATGAGAATTGTATAAAAATGCAGTTTGGGATATGCAAGGATATTTTTCTTATGGTCCTCTTTGTTTATTTGTTTATCCTCACCTGAGGATCTGTTCTCTGATTTTAGAGAGAGGAAGGGAGAAGGAGAGAAAGGGGGGGGTGAGAAATAGGAGAGAGAGAGAGAGAGACATTAATGTGAGAGAGAAGTGTCGATTGGTTGCCTCCTGTACATGCCCCAAGTTGGGTTCGAACTGGCAACCTAAGTATGTGCCCTGACTAGAGACTGAACCTGCAACCTTTTGGTGTATAGGAGGATGCTCTAACCAACTGAGCCAGCTGACCAGAGCTATCATGGTTCTCTTTAGAAAGAAAGAACTTCGTAGCAAAGTGTGAGGACTGATTAAGATTTTAGTTTTTTTGTTAAGTGGAAATGTCTTACTCTGGCTAAAATTTTGTTGGGAAATTATATTAAGAAATTGATCATAGCCAACTGACCACATGTTCCAAGAAGTCTACTTAGGAAGAATATAAAGAAAAACACATTTATCATAGATTTTTAAAAGGCCAACTCTGTTCTTGCATACATGTTTACATATTCTGTTTCCATTCTGCTAACAAATTAACAATTATATGAGCCAGAAGAAACCATCTAATTAAAGAACAGAATGTAATCTGTGCTGTTATATTTCTTCGGTTTATTATAGAATTATCTGTGAAGATGATGAAATATTGCTCACTATTAAGTGATTTATAGCTACATGGCCATTTATCATTACACATAATTGTGGCTTAGTGTAGAGATTTGAGTCCTAGAGTAAAGTTGCATTAGCAGTGAATCTTTGGAACAGTCCAGTGTAATCCTGATAAAATAACCTCCCTCATCTTCACCACCCTTCTACCCCACCAATCTGGTGTTTCCCATCTTGGTAAATGGAAACATTTACTAAGTAAACAAAAATCTAAATTATTACTGACACTGCTCTTCCTTTCACCATCCCTCCCATACCCAATTTATGTCTAATCTTTTATATTTCATCTCTTAACTATTTCTTGAATATTTCCATTCCTACCAATCTCCAACATTACTACCTAACCCAAGCTGTTGGTCTTCTGTCCTACTTTATTCATCACCTATAACTCCTTTTCTTCATTCATACTTTTCTCTCTTCAAACCATTCTCCATCTTCAAATTACTTTCTTTGTTCTTAGGCTAAGGTACAGTGACCTTAACTGACTGATTCCCTCTACTAAAATATTCTTTCCATCACTTATGCTCCACATAAATACCTTTCCAGGAATGTCTTTTCATTCCATAACTTCCCTTTATAGTATTCATCTAACAAGGCATATATTCATGTATTCATATATATAATTATAATATTTGATTAATGTCTGTTTCTCTTGACAGTAGTCACTATGCCTGGTTTTGCTAGCCATTGTTTGTGCAGCGTAAAGCACAGTGCTTGGAGCACAACAGGTATCAAATACTTTTTTAGTATATTTTATTGATTAAGCTACTACAGTTGCTGTGATTTTTCCCCCTTTATACCCCTCTGCCCAGTACCCCTCTTTCCTCCAGCATTCCCCCAACTTAGTTCATGTCCATGGGTTGCGCATATAAGTTCTTTGGCTTTTCCATTTCGCATACAATTCTTAACACCCCTCTGTCCTTTTTGTACCTACCAATTATGCTTCTTAATCCCTGCACATTTCCCCTTCCCCCTTGCAGCTGATAACCCTCCAAATGATCTTCATACCTATGATTTTCTTCCTGTTCTTGTTGCTTGCTTAATTTGTTTTTGTTTTTGTTTCTTAGATTCAGTTGTTGATGGTTGTGAGTTTGCTGTCATTTTAATGTTCACAGCTTTGATCTTCTTTTTCTTAAATAAGTCCCTATAACATTTCATGTAATAATGGCTTGGTGATGATGGACTCCTTTAGCTTTACGTTTTCTGGGAAGCACCTTATCTGCCCTTCCATTCTAAATGATAGTTTTGCTGGATAGAATAATCTTT
The DNA here is from genome assembly GCA_004026545.1 of Mormoops blainvillei. Lineage (NCBI taxonomy): Eukaryota > Metazoa > Chordata > Mammalia > Chiroptera > Mormoopidae > Mormoops > Mormoops blainvillei. The sequence continues at coordinate 6,000 of PVJD01006325.1, forward strand.
GTTGTAGGTCCTTGATTTTCATCACTTTGAATATTTCTTTCCAGTCCCTTCTTGCTTGCAAAGTTTCTTTTGAGAAATCAGCTGATAGCCTTATGGGAAGTCCTTTGTAGGCAACTCTATGATTTTCTCTTGCTGCTTTTAAGATTCTCTCTTTATCTTTAACCTTTGGCATTTTAATTATGATGTGTCTTAGTGTGGTCCTCTTTGGGCCTAACTTGTTTGGGAGTCTCTGTGCTTCCTGGACTTGTATGCCTATTTCCTTCACCAGATTAGGGAAATTTTCATTCATTATTTATTCAAATAAGCTTTTGATTTCTTGCTTATGCTCTTCTCCTTCTGGTAACCCTACGATTTGGATGTTGGTATATATAAAGTTGTTTCATAAGTTCTTAAGCCTCTCCTTATTGTTTTTAATCCTTGTTTCTTCTTTCTGTTTTGGTTGAATATTTATTCCTTCCTTTTTCTCCAAATCATTGATTTTTGAGTCCCGATTTCGTTCCCTTCACTGTTGGTTCCCTGTATGTATTTATTTCATTTAGTGTATCCTTCATTTCTTACTTTATTTTGTGGCCATACTCAATGAGTTCTCTGAGCATCCTGATCACCAGTGTTTTGAACTCTGCATCTGATAGGTTGGCTCTCTCCACTTCATTTAGTTCTTTTTCTGCGGTTTTGTTCTGTTTTTTCATTTAAGCTATATTTCTTTGCCTCCTCAATTTGGTGGCCTCCCTGTGTTTGTTTCTGTGTATAAGTAGAGCTGCTTCGATTCACTCTCTTAGTAGTGTACCCTATGTAGAAAAGGCACCTATAAATTGTGTGGAAAAGAACCTTAGGTAACTGCCAGGGTGGGGCAACCCACTTCACTGCTTTGTGGCTATTATGTGCGGAGTGGGGAGGGCTCCAAGATGGATCATTGCCACCACCTGGCTTCTGGGGGCCTACCAGGCACTTGCCCCACATCCAGTCACCTCACCTACCTCCCATATGTGATGGAGCCCTTCTAGCTGCTGCCATGGAGTTTACATACATTCTAAGCCCATGTAGGCCCTTTAAGCATTGAAAATCCAGCAGTTTTTTCTGCTGCCCCAACCACCACTGATTTTTACAGCCAGAGGTAATGGGGGTTTATCTTCCTGGTGCTGGAACCCAGAGATATGCACTGTGGTCTGGGATTGGTATCACTGGCTCAAGGTATCCTTCCCAATTTTTATCCACCACATGTGAATATGGGACCATCTATTCTGGTGTCGCGTGGCAGCTGCCACCTCTCCACACTGTACCATGTCCTCTCCACCCCAGCTGCATGACTACCACTCCTACCTATCTGGATGAATGTGACTGCTTTAAATCCTTGGTTGTCAGACTTCCATACAGTTTGATTTTCTGATGGTTCTGTGTACTATTTGTTTTTGAGATCTGGTTGTAATTCCTTCTATGGCTGTGTGCGGAAGCAAAGTGTGTCTGCCTGTGCCTCCTCCACCTTGACCGGAAGTTGGTGTTGGATATTTTTTGAATGAGTGATTAAATAAAGGAATAATTGTCAATATTAAAAACAGCTTTCTGACTCATGGCTCAGCCTTTGACTAAGATAGATATTTTACATTAACTCATTTAGGGTGAAAAAAATAAAAGAAACAATTGAACACATATTTAAACAATCTAGATAATATATTTTATGTCATCAGGTTATCTTTGTTTTTGTGGTACCATGTAGCAATATAATTGATTAGAATACTGTTCATTATTTAAATCTATTTTTAATCATCTTAATGTACACAGCTTCTGCAAAACTTGTGAGTTTTAATTTAAACTGCTATTAGGTTATAATGATGTTATTTCATTGTATATTATGAAGTTTTAAATAATCATACCTAATTTTTACTTAGACCTGGAATAACTATTATTTTTATTTCATCCTTCTTTGTATTTGACTTTTTCTTGCTTTTTTTTTTTAACTGTAAGCAAACACTATGGGAGCCAAATAATAAATTTTCACTAGATACTTCACACATGTTCCTCACACAATATTACTCAAAAACAAACTTTCAAGTAGGCGTCTATTCTTTGGAGGCAGAACCCAAACAGATTATTTAGTCAGACCGAAAGCTTTATTATTTTTTTCTCTTTCGCTCCCTTTATCCTCATCTTTCCCTTATTCACTATTTTCTTCGTCCTTTCCTGGCTTCACTTCCACCCTCTCCTCCCAAACTGTTCTCAGAGCATCTCCTCACTAATTTCTTTCCTCTGCTGGCCTCCTCCTACTCCTCAGCCTCCTCAGTACACAGAGACATGACTCTTTGGGCTGCAAATATGTATAATTTATTTTTCTTTTATTTTTCTCTATCCCATTGGACATATGATCTGCTTTTCCTGGATTCCTTATGCATAGTTGTAACCCTTGCTTTCTCATCATCTCCACCACATCGATCCTGCTCTCCTGTGCTAGCTGTGTGACTTTTGGTCTGTGACTCAGTTTTCTCTACTATAAATCCAATGACAACAAGATGCAAGGAAAGACCTTAAACTAAGGTGATTTGAGGGGCATTGTTTAAAAAATAATAAAAAAAATTGAGAGTAAAAATTGGTGCAGAATGGTTATTTATGGAGAATAAGAAATTGAAATAAAGTATAACTTATTAAAAGCTGATTGATGCCTTGGCTGGTGTGGCTCAGTGGATTGAGCATCGAACTGTGAACCAAAGGGTCACTGGTTTGATTCCTGGTCAGGGCACATGCCTGGATTTCAGGCCAGGTCCGTGGTGGAGGGGCATGCAAGAGGCAACCACACATTGATATTTCTCTCCTTCTCTTTCTCCCTCCCTCCCACTCTATCTAAAAATAAAATAAATAAAATCTTTTAAAAAAAGAAAGACTTATTTAAAAAAATAAAAGCTCATTGAAACCACAGATATCACAAAAATGAGAAAATAAAGCATATTTGTATTCATTAACTGACATTTCCTTTTATAATGTTTCTTTCCTACAAATGTTGACTGCAAAGTTCTTGATTGCATTTTCCTATAATAGTAATTTCATAAATCATTTTCCATAGAGAGAATAAACAAAAATTAGTTCTTCTACCAGAACAGATTGAATCTTTTTACTGATAGTCTAGAAATGATCGTTTTAGATTTATAATCCATTACTGGAAATATCATACAGATTTTTAGAATCACCTTCTAATTTGGGAAACATTTGTCAAGTTTCTTTCCTGCTTGAACTGGAAGATTAGGACTTTTCATAGACTAGCACCTTTCAAGCCATATTTCTCCTCTACTCTCCACACACCACCAGAGCTAAAAGTCACAGGAGCCATTTTTCTTCTGACACCTTTGGCTTTTCATACAGGATGTAACAGGTTGGTTATAAAGCATCTCAGCCCACCTTATATTAACCCATAAGTAATATGTTACAAATCAACTTATCAACTATTTATGGTGAATAACTATTACTTCTATATTAAGAATATAGGATATGTAATAAAAATAACAACATGAAAAATACTGCCTACTCTATCTCATTTAAAGAGTCATTGAAAAAATACATATGATTGTTCAGTATATTGTGATGATGCTGAACATGGTTATGATAAATAACATTATCTAGGTTTAATGTACAGCAGGCACTCTTATAAGTATTTTCCATAGATAATAATCCTTTCCATAACCCTATGTGGTTTGTCATGTATGGTTTTTATATTCCTATTTTATAGATGAAGAAGCTGAGGCACAGATGATTTGTTTTCTATTATATTTAATTTATAAAGTGCATAAATTTTCTCCTAAACTGCAACTGTGAGAATTTTACATACCATTTTATGGTGAATTACAATGGCAAAAACCTATTTTGAGATAACTTTAAGAATGCTTTTCCATAGACTAATTTGTAGGGAAAATGACTAAATTCTACCCACATATTAGGTAAAATCTCTACATTTCTAGTGATGGACTTAGTTAAACTTGAGAGCCTTTTCAAATCTCTAAATTTCTAGAGATAGACTTAGCTAAACTTGAAAGCTTATGCCAGAGAAATGTTATTACATAGAATGTATTGCTTTAAAATAACATTTATACTATATATCTGGTTATCTAAGAGTTAGAGTACTGGAAAGGGCTAGTCCCTAGTTTGCAGTGATCTGCCAGTCAGCTTCTTTGTTTTTTAAGGAACTTGTCTCTAACAGACTGACAGCTGTCAGAGAGGCGAGGGAGTTGGGGTAAAGGGATTAAACAAACAAACAAAAAAAAACCTCATAGACACAGACAATAATTGCAGGAGGGAAAGGAGGGATAAATGGTGATGGAAGGAGACTTGGGGTGTTAAACACATTACAATATAGAGATGACATATTAAAGAATTTTACACCTGAAACCTATATAATTTTATTAACCAGTGTTACTCCAATAAATTCAAATAAAATAAAATAACACTTCTCTTTGTTTGAAGATTTTCACCTAAGATTTATTTTTTGCAAACATTCACTCTGCTCACCTAAAGGGAGTTAATTATGACTCCTTTAAACCATATCTTGTATAAATGAAACACTTGTAGCCAGTTTTACTCATAGAATTGTTTATATTTTTCCTGTACAAACAATATAAACAATATAATAGGTCAGGGATATTTTCTATTTGTTTTTATACAAGCACCAAGCACAAACTTTGATAGATAACATGGACTCAAACATTTGATGTTAAATAACTCAACAAATATTGGAGGATAGCTTTGGAATTTGACCTTTATAAGCCATAAAATATTCCAGCTATTAGGGAGCTGTGTGGTTAAAAAAAAAAAGGATTAAGAATTTCATAAAGGAAATTTTCTAGATTTTTTTCTGGGATTGATTTATGAATTCTTAAATGACAAATGAGTCCAACCTGACTCAAACAAATTTCACAATTGGAAGATCGATGGCTGTTTTTGTTCTTTTCTACTACCTTTGAAATTCGGTGCCTTTGAGTGCTTTTGTATGAGTGACAACATTCTTTATGAACATGAGAATAACACAGGCCTATTTGGAAACCACTGTAATGTACTTTAAATAATTTCAAATCTAATGAAATGTTCAAAAGCATCTTTAAATATTCCTTTGGAAGTCTTTACATGTCACAGTCTAGTAATTAATAATTTGCCTCTCTTTAGCATAGTCCTGTCTTTTTCACATAATTTATAACTTACTATATTCTCTTTTTTTTTTAGCTATTCATATTTATACATAGAGGTTACCTTATTTTTTAAAAAGATTTTATTTATTTTATTTTTAGATAGAGGGGAAGGGAGGGAGAAAAAGAGGGAAAGAAACATCAATGTGCGGTTGCCTCTCCCATGCCTCCTGCTGGGGACCTGGCCTGCAACCCAGACATGTGCCCTGACTAGGGAATCGAACCTGCGACCCTTTAATTCATAGACCGACGCTCAATCCACTGAGCTACACCAGCCAGGGAGGTTACTTACTTTAAAACTTTAGAATCAGGTATTCACATTGCCCACTTAAATTCAACAAAGCCACAGTGTTATATTGACCCCGTGAAAAATATTGAGCAGCACATAATGTAATCAGGTTTATGTTTGAGAAGGTCATTCTGACAGTTGTGTGGAAGGGAACGCTGAAGGTGGAGAGACCAGCCACAAAGCAGTTTTAGCTGAGGCTAAAGATGATGAGTCTTGAACCACAGCAATTGTGGCCAGGATGTAAAATTCATGGTGGATCCCAGAGATGTTAAAAAAAAAACAAAAAAAGACAAGGAAAAAGAGAGATTCAGGGGCTTATCAAGAAAAATATAATTGTGAGATACAGTAACATGACAAAGTTTATTGAATGGTGCTTGGACGGAGTTATGGGAGGAAAAAAGTCCCTCACTGCACGAGACTGTCCAAAAGCTCACGAACCTCAGGGGGCCACCACACAGGGGGAGAAATGAAGCTGACTCTCAGGGAAGAGGGTAATCAGATAGGGGGCTTATGTGGCTAGGTAAAGCCACCCAGCAACACGGTGCTAAAGTCTTTAAATGAGAGAACTCTGAAGGACCATAGCAGCTTTTGATGTAGTAACTTATTTAATCCTCAAAACAGTTTGATGAAATAGGTACTCTTATGATCTCAATTTACATAGGAGAAAGCTTATAAGTAAACAGAGAGAGGTTAGCTGTTAGTAATTTGTGGAAATAGGTTTTGAGCCCCAGCAGCTTAATCTCTTAAATTCGAGTTTACCGTGTCCATACACAGGGCAGGGAGCATAATAAATACTGGAGATGACTGTAACCAGGAGCGAGATGGGACACTTGCTGTACTGAACACTATTTGTAACATGCTTCATTCGGCTATTCACGATATCGGTATGTCCGGTGCTATGCTACACATGGAGGGAACTATGAAAAATATGGGACTCAGCCACATACCTTCTATTCTATGGAGTAATTCTGACTGTTCAAAAAAAAAATAGTAAGATGTTATAGTCAAAATTTTCAAATACCTACCATGTCGGGCAATTATAAAAATTCCTTTTTTTCATTACTTTTCATATCACTAATGAATGCATCCTTTACTCATCATTCATTAACCAGACAATCTGCTGGACATTGGCTACACTAAGGTATGCAAGAAAAACTTAGTCCTTTGAGCCTGTTTTTTGCAAGTAACCGGTAATGACTAAAAACAATTTCTACTTTTCTGTTTTTTTCTTAAACTAATTAATTGAGGATCAGAAGTGTTAGGAAATTTTCCCAGGATCACAGAACCTTTAAGTGGTAAGTCTAGAACTTGAATCAAGGTCACCTGTTTCTGAAAGTTCATGTTCACTCAGTCACTATGCATATTGAGAGTTTACTCTGTCCCGGGCTGTGAGTGCAGCAGCGAATAACATAAAAAAGATACTTATGGCTCCTGTCATCTCAATACTTAATGGCTCTGTTGTACCATGCTCTAAATACTAGTCTAGGTCCAGACAAAACATTGGAAACTACAATAAGGAATTTAATCTAGGGAAAGAGCTAAACATACAGGGCTGAAAAAGTGAGAGTTTTGAAACAATCTGGAACCAACTGCTAGGTCAAAGTACAATTGCTAGACATTGCTCGTGGAACAACAATAACAAAAAAGAAAAACAACAAAAAACAGAAAGGGTCAGTCCTATATTGCTCCTTCAGCCTTCCAGTGTCCCTCTACTCACGCGAGGGTGGCCAAACTTTTGGTATCTCTGGGCCACACTGGAAGAACAGTTGTCTTGAGCCACACATTAAATACATTGAGACACATAAGCTCACAGAAAATCTCATGCAAATTTCCGATTTTGTGTTGGGCTGCATTCTTAGTCATCCTGAGCTACATGAGGCCCATAGGCCACAGGTTGGACACCCCAATGTGCCTTCTAAGTCAGAATCTAACAGGCAATCGGGTGGCAAAAGAGAAATGTTGTTTGTGAAACAAAGCAAGGGTACAGAGAGGTGGGTTTGGAGTTGAGAGACAATAGGTAAATGACAGACATATGCTATCACCTTATATCTGAGAGAATGTAATTAGAAATCTACAAAGAGTTGGAGCTAAGAATGGTGATAGAAACCACCTGGTACAACTTGCTGTTTTTCAGATGAGATAACTGAGGCCCAAAGGGATTAAGCGCCTTGTACAAAGTTACAGTACTTGTATGTATTAAAGCCAAGACAGGAATCTAAATTTTCTTATTCTGCATTACACTGAAATTTCTGCTATTTAGTCCTGTCTCTAGGAACAGTAATCAAATTATTGAACAATGCTCTCAAAAAGTAAAAAAGATGATTTATAAAGGATGCCAGAAATGAAAATTTTATATAATGGGCCATTTTTATATCCTTCATAGATCAAAATAAAACAAATTACTATCTGATGACTTTATTTACTATAAGGATAAATTTTGAAAATTTAGGGAACAAATGAGAGCATGTTTCTTAGTCTGTTTCTCTCAAATTCCGTTCTTTTGACCTGAAGTTGAGTACTGCTCAGTTTGAGATTAATCTCCTGTCGGGATTGACAAATGAAACTAGTGTAATTGTAAATTATTCTAGGCTATTTGATAATTTAGTTCTACCCATCGATTCTCAAATATGAGATTACAGAGACAGAGACTGCCTAATGCAAAGAACATTAAAGCAACAAAGCCTGTCTCTTGGTCCCTAATCTCAAAGGGCTGTGTGCTAATTGCATTGCCATGGACACACCATTGCTAGTGAATCCAAGGAGGACTGTTTGATGAGCTACAGCAATAACTCCTCTGTAGTGCAGCCAAGCCAAATCAAGGGTTTCTGTGCCTCATAATCTGTTTAGGTAGCCTAAATTTGTACCATTTTGAAGGTCTATAAAAAGGTAAGTTTTTACAAAGATGCATAAGCCTTCCACTGGTTGTTTTCATAGATAAACTATTGAATAAAGGCACCTACACTTCAAACCCTTTTTAATCCAATTTATGTAAATTGGAAAAATCCCACCATGTATTAAAATACTACAAGATGATTGGTCTTTGGTCAGGGCTATTCAAGGATTTACTGATCAACATTGCACATGCTCTTTGTTCAGGCATTTTTCTCCGTGATCCCTGATGTCAAAACCTTTTGTTTAATTTACTCAGTAAGGGCTGCCTTTTCTTTTCAATTGTTGAATATGAGAATGGCATTTAATTTTAGCATTTTACTGTCTTGACATAAAGCTGAACTTTGACAACTGAGATAATGTTTTATCTTCCAAAAGCAAAATTGTCCAGCAATTTAAGTGATTGTACCGACAAAATTTATTAGGAAAACCATACGGTTGCAAACTGATAAACATTTTTTGGAAATGAGTTGTTCTGAAGCAACAATTAACAGGCTCAATTTGGGAAGCTGCTCTGTTTCACAAGGTGGACTGTTTCCATGAATAATTATCATTCATAAACAAGGTACTAAATATTCACATTAAACTAGAGAAGAAATCATATAATTTTACCCTCTATAACAAACATAGGTGTAAGATGCTGGTTATTTGTAGAGAATACACAGCATGAGTAGAGCAGTTCAAACATTGGATTTAGGTCTGATTTAATTACTTGATTTAATTCCTTTCTGTTTAGAAATCAAAATCAAATTAAGTGGTAGATTCATTCATATAATACATTGCATCTCTCATTGTATTGTTTCTGGGATTTTTAAAAAACCAAAAATCTAAGCCTCAGAATCAGAAAAAGAAGAATTTTCACCTTGACATTCAAACCTTTTCCCTTTAGATGTATTCTCTTGCTTCTAATTAAATTTTATATTTATCACAGAGAGATGAATTATTTTCAGCATCCTCAGAAATCCCTCAGTTGTCAAGATTATTCCAAAGATAGAATAGAGCATTAGCTAGAATAGAGCACCATTGGGTACTCAGAAAAGTGGAGGCAAAGGAGAATTGTGGAAATGAGTAAGGAGAGTGTAGAAAATAAAGCAAAGCAAGACAGATAAATAACTGTAGATGTTAGAGACAGTTACATGCCAAGTAAGGATCAGGTGAATTGTCACAACTTTATAAATGAGTTGTTCAATAGTGAACATATTTAACCTATTAGTAACGTTAATTTAAAACAGTTTTTGTAATTTGTGGGTATTTCTTATTTTAAACCTATCAAAACAGGAATGTTATCTATATTAGATGCGATTAGGTTTTTTACTTCGAAACTAAAATATTCTGTTCCTCTTTCAAGGTTTTGGATCATTTTAATGAGAGAGTATCTTGAGATTACAAAATCTACTTCGAATCATTCTCACAGTCAAAACTTATAAAGGTGCAACAAGGTTTTTTCTTGTGAATACAAGACAACATAAGAAAAAATGATTTGATGCTAAGGGTGATGAATGTAACTGGTGCCCATAAACCCTCAGCTAATTGAGTAAAATATATATTAATAAGAGTACAAAATATGGTCACATTAATAAATGCCTTCTATAGCTACTAAATATGTAATTGCAACAGAAGAGTTAATTTGGGGGCAAAAATGGAGCTTCAGGTTTTCAAACAATTATATAAAAAAAAATGTAGCCTTAGGTTATGAAAATATACCGAAGCAGAATCAGCAAAGGCCTTTCCATTCAAACCTCATAACGGGTATTTGTTCACTGAACAATTTTACCAATGGCTTAATAATCTGAGTGTGGATTTTGGAATATATCCATGTAATTTATTAGTCCTATAACCTCAGAAAAGTTATTTAGCCTTTCTGATAATCTGTTTCCTTATCTATAAAATGGGAATAATGATAGCTACTGTTAAGGAGTGCTGTAGGGAATCAAGTAATTATACTTTTTATATGACAATAAGTAAATAGTAATTTTGATTATTGCTATGTCTGACCTATGTGGAATGCAAACAATTCACCAAATACTTTCACTTCTTTTAAGGAGCAGTAGAGAAAGAAGACAATTTTGAAGACTGAATTGTAATTAAATTATTGCAACACTATCCTACTAGTACATTTCATTTTTTTTAAAAAGTCATTTGATAATGAATGCTATTTTTTTACAGAAAGACTATTTTTTATTTTAGTAGATTGAAAGGTAACTTTTACTTGGAGGGGGAGGGTTGCTTTTTGCTTTTTTTTTTAACCAGATCAGAAAGATTCTTGTATTTAAATATCTGGAACTCTGGCATGTTTGAATATTTGAAAATTGTGCATATGGGCTGAATAGCAGTCTTATTTTGAGCACATATTATTTAATCATAAAATATGGGAATAAAAAGCTTATTTATAAAATAATTTACATAATAAAGAGTAACAATACACTGTTTTGTGAACTCATGTGTTTGTGCTTTTGAAAGCTTTGAAAAAGAGGAAGAAGGAAACAGTAATAAAAATATATTGCATAGGTAAGCTTGCTATGAAAAAAATCTATTTTTTAAAGGCTCTTGGAGATCACGAAACTGCAATATGTTATGAGACACACATTGCACCTTAAATCCTTTTTTTCCATAGTAGCTAGTTTACAATGTCTCTTTGGTATCATAGGAACTACAAGCAGGCTAGTGTGGGATCAATAATTTGTTTATGGCCAAAATGCAATCTAAATAAAGAAAAATCATTACTATATTAATACTTGTTACTACTATGATAAAATTCATTATCCACTATGGACTGTAAACCATGTTTTCTTTTTTCTTTTTTTAAATAATGGTCTTCCTGGTGAGAGGTATAAAATCAATACTCCAATTGAAACATAAAGAGGCATAATATAATAACTTAAAGTAATGTCACATGATTTGGTGTCCTGAGATAAGAGACAGATAAATAGTGTAGAGGTTTTAGAGGACAGCAAAGGAGATCATTGCATGAATTTAAAGAGTGATGGAATTAGGAAGTTTAATTTTTCAAAGTCAAGAAGTAAAAGACAAGTAAAACTAGTATTTTTGTTAGTTTAAATATAATTTTAATAGTACAGTATGACACATTCTAATAGTATGTCATATTATAAAAACACATACTGTACAAAATAGTCTACAGTTAAAATACCTGCATCCCTTATCCCTGATACTATGCTATTTCCTAGAGAAAGCAACTTTTATCACCTGCTGTGTCTTTTATCCAGATATTGTGTTTATGTGCACAGACTGATTCATCCAGCAAATTATTATGGAAACTTAAAGGGAGCATGAATAATATTAGCAGGTTGGAGAGAAAAAAAAAAAAACCCGGGTACAAACAGTGATATTGTCCCTTTATTTATAGTAAAGCTAACTTGCATTATTAAGAGACTGATTAGAAAACGTGAAAGGAAAAAAATGCACAATATGCATGAAATTGGCAAATATACCATTCTTATATCAAAGTTAATTTTTAAAGTAGTTATTGAGAACAAACAATGACCTAATATTTTTCACACATGATAACATAAATCCAAAAAGCCTCTACGAACCAGGTATTATTAGTCCTAAACTACTGACGATGAAACTGAGGCTTGGAAGGTACATGATGGCTTTCGCTTTTACATGATGAGTAAAAGAACCATATTTTGAGTTTCAGTTGTCTAATTCCTAAGCCCATGCTGTTTCCATTAAAGTATAGCACTTCCCTTCTAATTTTAAAAGAACTGATGAGAAAAATATTAAAAATTTAAAATTAGGTTAAGGGTAAAAACAGGTAAGAAATTTTCATTAGGTAATCTTCAGCTGAGAAGTATCAAGTACATAGAGTGCTAATGTTAAAATCACACCTTCACTTTCATCTTAAATATAGCAAAGTAATTTCTGTCACTGGCAAATTTGTTCTTATTTCTCCCTTTTTCTTGGGCATCTACAGAGCAGTTTCATAGCTAAAATTTTACCTCAATGAAATACCTCAAAAAAAAATTATAACCTATACACATCAGACACCTTGAAACAATTAAACAATAAAACCAGTTCTATGAAGGTGAGGAGATGTTGCTAAAATTAGAAGAAATGTAAAATATAGCGATACACAGGAAACCAGTTTTGTGCACATGATGAGAATTTTCAGGTTGGGCCTCTATGAGGTTCTCGTCTCCTTAAAAATATCTAGAGAAGAAAAACCTGCCCTCCCACTTCTATCCCCCCCCCACGCCCCCGACCTACCTTGTGTGGACTGCTGCAGCATAAGAAGGTTGCAGATTTAGAGGGAAAGATCTGCTACTCCAGTTTTAATTTTTTTAGATAACTTTATACCGCTTTCCACAGTGTCTGCACCAGTCTGCATTTACATCAACAGTGCAAAAGGGTTCCCCTCTCTCCATGTCTTCATCAGCACTTATTGTTTGCTGATTTATTGATGGTAGCCATTCTTACAGGTGTGAGATGATATCTCATTGTGGTTTTAATTTTCATTTTCTGATGATTAGTGACGTTGAACATCTTTTCATATGGCTATTGGCTATCTCTGTCTTCTTTAGAGAAATGTCTGTTCAGGTCCTTTGCCCATTTTTAATTGTATTGTTTGTTTTTTGCTGTTACAGTTTAAAAGTTCTTTATCAATTTGGGATATTAACCCCTTATTGGATGTATCGACAAATATGCTCTCCCATTCAGTGGGGTGTCTTTTCATTTTGCTCATGGTTTCCTTTGCTGTGCAAAAACTTTTCAGTTTGATGTAGTCTCATTTGTTTATTTTTTTCTTTTGTTTCCCTTGCCTGCGGGGATATATTAGTAAAAATATGGCAAAGAGAAATGTTTGAGATTTTACTGCCTATGCGTTCTTCTAGGATTTTTATGGTTTTGAGCCTAACATTTAAGTCTTTAATTTATTTTGAGTTTATTCTTGTGTGTGGTGTAAAAAGGTGGTCTACTTTCATTTTTTGTTTTTGCACACATCTGTCTAATTTTCCCAACAGCATTTATTGAATAAACTATCTTTAGGCCCATGGTATGTTTTTGCCTCCTCTGTCAAGTATTAATTGACTATAAAGGTGTAGGTTTATTTTAGGGCTCTTTTTTCTGTTCCATTGATCTATGTGTTTGTTTTTTATGCCAGTATCATGCTGTTTTGATTACTATGGTCTTACAGTATGTTGTATTAGGTATCATAATTCCTCCAACTTTGTTCTTTCTCAAGATTGCTGTTGCTATGCAGGGTTTATTGTGGTTCCCTATACATTCTTGGAATATTTGTTCTAGTTCTGTGAAATACATCATTGATATCTTGATAGGAATTGTGTTGAATCTATAGATTGCTTTGGGTAGTATGGACATTTTAATGATGTTAATTCTTCCTATCCATGAACATGGTGTATGCTTTCACTTTTTTTTTAATCTTCTTCAATTTCTTTATTCAGTGTCTTACAATTTTACAAGTATAGGTCTTTTATATTCTTGGTTAAATTCATTCCTAGATATTTTATTCTTTGTGAAGCAATTGTAAACAGCATTGTTTTCTTAATTTCCCTTTCCGATACTTCATTATTGGCATATAAAAATGCAACTGATGTCTGGATATCACTTCTGGAAATTTTTCCAAAGAAACCCAAAACACTAATTTGAAAGAGTATTTATACCCCTATGTTCATTGCAGCAGTATTTACAAGAGCCAAGATATGGATGCAGCCCAAGTGTCCATCAGTAGGTGAGTGGGTAAAACAGCCTAGAACACTTACACGATGGAATACTACTTGGCCATAAAAAAGAAGAAAATTTTACCTTTTGCAACAGCATTGATAGGCCTGGAGAACATTATGCTAAGTGAAATAAGCCAGTCAGAGAAAGACAAGCAACATACGATTTCACTCAAACTGAACTAACAAGCAAAATAGGGACAGACTCATAGAGAGCAGGTGGGCAGCTCTGGAGGTGGAGGGTGGAGGGATCAAGCAAAAGAGAAAAAGCCCATGGACCCGGACCGCACTGTGGCGACTGGGGGTGAAGGGGCGTGGTCGGAGGCGGAAGGGGTTGTGGGGGAAAAATGGGAGTAGAAAAAATACAATAAAAAATGAACTATTAAAAAAATCAACATGCCAGAAAGCAAGCAGTGCTTCAGAATCAAATAATGACACATTTGTGACATTCTAAAATACCCTCAATGCAATCTCCCACGGATATATCTGTTTGTGGTTTAACTTTTTTAAACAATACTTTTTTATTACAAATATATTCACAAATCTGAAAAAAAAGAGGTCTGCTGCCATGATTTTGCAAATATAAGCAAAATATTCCTAGAGAGAATAAGAACAGAAGGGAATAGTGAGCTGTGAAATGTCCAACAAAACTTTTGGGAGTGTGGGCAGGGCAAATTGGCACTGACATTTGAAAACAATACAAATAGGGGAAAAGCTATTCTTACCTTTTGGGCAATTAGGAACATAATTAAAAAGAGAGTTACCCAGACTTACATAAATTGAATCTATAAGGGTTCTCTTATTAAAATTAGACTTTGAGTAACTTCAGATCAAGATACAAATCCCCTCAAATTGACATTAAATATTTTTCTAGAGAAATGATGTAGATAAGAAGAAAACCTGGATGCTAAAAGTATTTGACCAATAGGGACACAATTTATCTTAGCCACACATATATAAAAATGTCACTAATTCCTACAAAGGAGGGGGTGGAAATTACAATAGATTTACATTGTATAGCATATGCAGTTTTGTATATAATTGTCATTAAACTAACCATCTATTATGCTATATACTTCAGTTGTAATCAATCCTTTGTTTGTCAGGGGAGCTTTTTCCTTGGAGGGAAGATGTGTACTCATTTTATTTTAGGTAACAAGTATGCATTCCATCGATGCAAGCAGGAGTGAGCAAGTATGGGAAGGCACCGCAGCAGTTGCATGTGTGGCCACAGGATCCCACTGCAATTTCCATGACTTGCAAGTCTACTAGCCTCAGGAGAATAGAAATAAAATGTCTTTACCGTGATTCAAGCTAAATTACAACTTGAATGACCAAATCATGTTCATTCATCTCACGTGTCCGCTATTTAAATCTTTGTGTGTATCTGATTTGAAAATCACAACAGTGCGTGCAACTGAGTCATTTTAAGTCCATCCAATAAAGACTGTACTGATTGGGCAGAGGGTTTGAACAAGCATCCCATAGGAAGCTGTCCCCCCTGATACCTACATGCTCATCAGTGTGCTTGGTTTGGATACCACTCCCTAATGATGACTTCACATGTTAGGGCTAAACTTCCTGATGATTCTTACTGACTGATCCCGTTTTTCATGGGCAAGACAAAGGCAGGAGAACACTGATGATTAGAACATAAACCTTGGGAAAAGAACCACATCTATTCAGTTTAGAAGCAAGAGGTCCTATAGTTATGTAAAACAAAGGCTAATTGCCTCATCCTTGGTACAATGTCAAATCATACTTTGTGAGAACCCCAAAATACCAGATACTGGCTGATTTTTTCACTTTTGTCTATTTTAGCTTTTTTTAAAAAAAGATTTTATTTATTTATTTTTAGAGAGGGGAAGGGAGGGAGAAAGAGAGGGAGAGAAACATCAATGTGTGGTTGCCTCTTGTGCACCCCCTACGGGGGGCCTGGCCCACAACCCGAGCATGTGCCCTGATTGGGAATCGAACAGGTGACCCTTTGGTTCATAGTCCAGCACTCAAGCCACTGAGCCAACCAGCCAGGGCTATTTTAGCTATTATTCACACCATTTTATTTGTATTTACAGTAGTGCCTCCTTATTCATGGTTTTGCTTTCCACAGTTTCTGTTACATATAGTCAATAGCAGTCCAAAAATATTAAGTGAAACATTACAGAAATAAACAACTGATAAGTTTTAAATCGCTTGACATTCTTGAGTAGTGTGATGAACTATCATGCTGTCCCGCTCTCTTACACTTGGGTAAATGACTCATCCCTTTGCTTAGCATTTCTATGCTGTTAGGTTACCCACTCGTCAGCCAGTTGATAGTTGTCTCAGTTATAGGATGACAGTCCTGGTACTGCATTGCTTGTATTCATGTCACTTGTAGACTCAAAGCCATTCATATAAGTTTTATTACAGTATACTGTTATATTTGTTCTATTTTGTTATTAGTTTCTATTATTAATCTCTTACCATTCCTAATTTATAAGTTAAACCTTATCACAGGTATGTATGTACAAGAGAAAACATAATATATACAAGGTTTGTACTATCCACAATTTCAGGCATTCACTGGGGGTCTTGGACCATAAATCCTGCAGATAAGCAGGGATGGTTACTGTATATTAAAGTATGCTGCGTTTTATTACACATTGTCTTAGTGTGTAGCTGCTGCTCGGCTTTATTGTAAAATTAATAAAACATTCTTCTGAAGACCTACTTTTAAGAAACCTTAATCAGCTTAAAGAATTTTAGCAGATCCTTTAAGAAGTGTAGTTCCTCAACAGAGGAATAAATGGTTATAGATTATTAAATGGATCCTTCTCCATCCATTGTTTTTAGCTAACCACTTTTAATCCTAGAGTCTTAGCATTCCAACACAAAAATGAGCATTAATAAGAGCTTTAATAGGAAAGAAATTAACTGGATTTCTTAAGAAATCAACTTTGATATAGAAACCAGAATTATTAAACTAAAGAAAGATTACTGGTATATGTACTGTTCAGACCAATAGACTTTCCCTTGCTATAGGAATAAGAAGGTTTTGACAAAAAATGCTTAAATCATGGTAAGTAAATTACTTTAATTTCACAGTCCCCTATAAACTGAGCCTTTTAAAAAATGTTAATGACAGTCATATGATCAATATCCATTAGAGGAGTTTACTATTTAGAGTAAAGATACATGCATAAGCAATACTACTGGAAGATAACTGTCCATGGTTTTTTCATGTTTTTGTATGTCTTGAGATCAGAGGTACTGTCCCCTTCCTTTTTTTGAACTATCTTTTCCAGAGTAACAAACAACCTTTAAAGATGAAGATAGTGTCTTCTTGCAGAGCAAAGATCAGGCACACTTACTGCCCATCACAATGTAGTTGAATTCCCCAAGCTCATAGTTCCTCTCCTGTCATGCGACCTATTGTATATGCAGGCATCAACCCTCTTCATGTTGCCCAGTGAAAACCAAGGCTTAGGTAACCAAAATGAAAATTATACTGTTGGGCTTCAAAACAAAATGGTGATGTAGGCACACATGGCTCACCTCTTGGCACAACCACATCAAAATTACAGCTAAAATATAGAACCAACATTACTTAGGAATGTCAGAGATTCAGTTGAATAGAAGTCTGATAACTATGGAATTGAAGAAACCACATCCATCCAGACTGGTAGGAGGGGCATAGACATGGATGGGCTCGTCCCACACTCATGTAGATAAAATTTTGGGAGGGATATCTTTGGAGAGTGGAGTCCCAGACCCATACCAGGCTCCCCAGTCCAGGAGTCTAGTGCCAGGAAGATAAGTCTCCACAACTTCTGGCTGCGAAAACCAGCAGGGATTGAGTTGATGGAGGAGGCTGCTGGAACCCCAAGCAGTTCCTCATGGGGAATCCACACATGGACTCACCTTGTCAGACTTGCTCTCTCTGAGCCCCAGCAACAGGGTGGTGGCTTGTGGGTCGCCAGTGGTGTGCAGGGAGGGACTGCAGTGTCTGGCATCTGGGTGAGCAGAGGCCATTGTCCCTTTGTTGAGCCCACTCCCTACAGAGCCTATAGGCTAGTGCCATATCTGAGACTCCACCAACCTGGCTAACAGTGTGACCCATCTTGGAGGTCTACAGAGGTTTTACCCCATTCAACTTATGGGCCCACCCAAGCTGCTTTTCCATATGATTGGCTGGTCTTAGCTCCTAAATCCTATCAAACAAGCAACAGCTGGCTTCACTGAGCCCTAGTAGCAGCCAGATTAGAGTCACAGCTTGGCTTCACCTGGGACACTCTAAGCCCAGCACAAGTAGCAGCCATCTCAGACTGCTTTACAGCTCAGGCAGGGTGGCCCTGGGCAAAACACAGGTGGGGACTGACTTTGACCTGTCCCACCCAGGAAACCCCAGGGCGAACACATCCAGTGGACAGCTACAGACCACATCAGAGTACCACCACCCTGCCCCTGCACAGCTGACCCTCCACGGAAGGTAGAGGTTGGTGGTCAGTGGTGATAGCCAGCTCTTGCAGCTGATGGGCCTGGGTAGATCCCTCCCATTGATCTGCCAACAGTAATCAAGGCTCAACTACAAGAGGAGGGTGTACTCTGCCCATGCAAATGGCGCACCTCGTGTACCCAGCTTGGATGAAAGGGGAGGCTGTGCCTCTGGACCTTACAGGACACCTACTGCTTTGGGCCATGCTACCAAGACAGGGAGTCAAATCTGCTCTACCTAATACATAGAAACAAACACAGGTAGGCTGCCAAAATGAGCAGACAAAGAAACATGGCCCAAATGAAAGAATAGCTCAAATCTCCAGAAAAAGCACTAAACAAAATGGAGATAAACAATCTATCAGATCCACAGTTCAAAACACTAGTTATAAAGATGCTTAAGGAACTTAGTGAGGACATCAGCAGCATAAAAAAGACCCAGTCAGAAACAAAGGATAAACTAATTGAAATAACGAACAATATACAGGGAAACAACAGCGGAATGGATGAGGTCGAGAATCAAATCAATGATTTGGAACATAAGGAAGCAAAATAAACAACCAGTCAGAACAAGAAGAAGAAAAAGGAATCCAAAGAAATGAGGATAGTGTAAGCAGCCTCTTGGACAACTGTAAGAGGTCCAACATTCACATCACAGGGGTGCCAAAAGGAGAAAAGAAAGAGCAAGAAATTGGAAATTTATCTGAAAAAATAGTGAAATTATGATGGTTGCAAAGAGGCCCACTCTCAGACACATCATTATTAAAAGGCGAAAGGTTAAAGATAAAGACTCTTAAAAACAAGAGAAAAGAAGTTAGTTACCATAAGGTTGCCAGGTGGGAGGGGAGAGGGGGAGAATGGGTGAAAAGGTGAGGGGATTAAGAAGTACAAATAGGTAGTTACAGAATAGCCACGGGGATGTAGAGTACAGTATGGGAAATGGAGTAGCCAAAGAACTTATATTCATGACCCATGGACATGAACAATGGCGGCGGGATTGCCTGAGGGAGTCGGGACGCTGAGGGGAAAGGGGACAGGGGGGGAAAATCAGGACAACTGTAACAGCATAATCAATAAATATAATTGAAAAAAGTTACACTCTGTCTACTGCTATTGCTATGAGAAGTAAATTGTCTTGTGTCTTATACATGTTTATAAAACTGTGGGAGGCTAACTTGTTACCTTGAAGGAGGGTAAAATCTCAGATTTTTCATAATTCTTGATAAATCCACTATTTTCATTAAAAGTTTCTAGTAAATACTCTTTAGCCCTAATGGTTCCTGAGCTTTCTTAACATATGTTGCATTACATGTATATTATCATGACTAGTTTAAGAACATCAAAACAATTATATTATTAATTTATGAAAATATTAATAAATAATAAATAATTTACAAAAATAACTAGAAATTGTAAAGTTCATAATATGTTCACTCGTCATTAATATACTATAAAATGGGGCTTTAAAAGATTAGTTTGAAGGATCGGAGACACAGTAATATTTGTTTACTGCATATTTTATGGGGAAATAATTATCTCCATTAAATACTTATTGTCAGGCTTTTTTTAAATCAAGTTTTTAATGTATGAAACCTGAATTCTGACAGTGAGATATACATATAATATATAAAAATTTTTTTTAGGTCAAAGCTCTGGCTAAATTCTCTTTTAAATTCATAGCTCCAAGCAGTTGAGCCAGCTCTCTGTGGCTTGACAGCCTTTCTTTCCGACGAGGTGGGTCTCCTATAACAGCCTATGCTAACTCCATCATGGTATCTTTTTTCACATAGTATTTTTTAAAAGATTTTATTTATTTATTTTTTGAGTGGGGAGGGAGAAAGAGAGGGAGCGAAACCTTGATGTGTAAGAGAAACATCAATGGGTTGCCTCTCCCACAACCAGCCATGTGCCCTGACTGGGAACCCAGCTGGTGACTTCTCAGTTTGCTGGACGACGCCCAACCGAGCCACCAGTCAGGCCTATCACAGTTTATTTTCTTTACCAGTTTATAAGTTTCCGATTAGATTGGGGTTCCTTGAGAGTAGAGACTTTCATGTCCACTTTGCCTTGAAGAAAGTACCCAATTGTTTGCTAAATGAGTGATGAATAATATTTCTATTCAAATGGTATGTATCTAGAACTGTTGAGGTGTCATCTCCAAATATTCTATAATCTGACTTAAAATCCTTAAATTTAAACAAACTTATGTCAAGGCTGTTACTTAATTTGTGCTAAATCATTTTTAAAATCTGCAGCTTTGGGACATTTTATAAAAAGCTGGTACTCGTGTACATAACTAATAAGAGCATAAAATTCATCATATTTACTTCCTTTTTTAGCGTGACCTTCCAGTCAATCCTTAGCTTCATTGGTTTTGGCTGCTATATAAGGAGACCCTTTCCTGTCTGGGTGATTTAAAAGCATAATTCATCAATGAGAATCTCATATTTTGCCTTTATTGGCAGTGGGGACCTAGTATTAATGCTGCTTCCTGTTTTGTCATTTTGGGTTCAAACCCACCTCTGTCATGGCCAACACTGAAGGCAGGTTGTGGTAGACTCTGAAAAACTTGTTGGACTTGAGGCTCCACATGCATCATGGCTTGCAAAACATAATGGCCACGACTCCGGCTCAGCCCCTCTGCCTCCACCGAGAGTGAGATGCACCCTGGCCCGGAGGCCCGGCCACCGGCTCCCCGCCTCCACCCGAAAGCAAGGCAGCCACCACTACCGGGGATGACGCATCCAGACGCAGGCACCCTAGAGGCTTTTTATTTTACAAAAGGTTTTCTAAATGATTTCTCAAGCCGACGTACATAGATGACTTGCAAAGACAGAAAAACAGAACAATTTGTCTCATAAATTTAGCTTAATTCCTGAAACTTTCCCTGGATACTTCTAAGAACTAATAAGTGCTTTAAGAAAGACTTGCCTACATCATGATAAAAGTTCTTAGCTACAGAATATCACAAATAACCAATAATTCACACTTTTTCTGTAGCCTGCTGCTTGAAAAAAAATAGTTACTCTTCAGTTCCTTGATAATTAGTTCCTGTTGTCAAAGCTTCAATTACAATTTGATTAAAAAAAAAAACTTAAATGTCAAGAACCATGTGGTCTGATAAATACAGATGACATTTTAAAAGCAAAGTAGGTAGAGTCTACAAAAGAGGAGAAGTGTTTTTGTGCTTTATTTATTATTAAAATACCTTATATCTCCTTCCTATTATTTTTTGCTTTCCTATATGAGTGACAGCTTCTGTTTATAAAGAACAGTGTAACCCCTTATTTCCCTTACCAGGATGGTATGTGACTTAAATACTAACAAGTTTACAGTTCTACCTTAGATCTAAAAACAGACTATTGAAAAAATTATTAGAGTATGATAAGAAATCATGTTTATGGTTTGGAGTCAGATGCAGAGAGCTCCCCAAATTATGAATTATTTTGTGTATTCATTTTATTTGCTAATTGAATCCTTAAGATATCAGTGCATACTGACTAATTATTACACTATGTGATTCTGACCTGCCATTTGAGTAAAAGCGAAGGCTTACTAACAGCTGGGAAGTGCATTACTAAGCTGACTGATAAGCCGCAGGAGGGCCTCCTATGTAAAACGGCCTGGGAAAAAATGCTATTTGTGAATTTTTAAAATATCACAGAATTTGACAACTAAATTCTCAAAGATATTCAATGACTCTATTTTGCATTGCATTTTGATCTTGGTACTTGACATTAGACTCTCTCCTTATTGATTTTGCTACCTCTTGTTAGAAAGTTATTATGTAAAATCACCAGTTGTTGCAAACTAAATATAAACTAGTCAGACATAAAACATAATTTTTCAAGGCTTTGGGTTAGCACAGTAAATGAAGGCACAAATTTAATTAAAATAGACCTATGGCTATGAGCTAATAGTTTACCATTTCTTAATTTTGTTGGCTGGATTTCAGATGTTTCTTTGGATAATACACGCCATTTGATAGAAAGTGAAGACAAAGTTAGATGCAAACTTGCTGACCTTCTCTTACAGCAGGCTCCTACTCATTAGGTGGTTCTGTTGATGATATAGAAATTTATTATATACCTGTTTCTGATTAATTTTGCTTGCCATCAGTGTATTTTATTGATTTCCTAAAAAAAGAAAAAATCACCTGGGATAGATCTCGATCAATACATTATATGATTGTTACATATGCATATAAAAGTAGCCTTATCATTTGTTTCTCAGCAACATTTTAATAGCTTTATTGAGTATATTTGGCATAAAATGTACTGCAAATATTTAAACTATTCCATTTGATAACTTATGACATTTATATATACTCATGACAGTATCACTCCAATCAAGATACTGAACTAATCTAACCTTGACATGGTAATTTTGAGTGTCAGACTCAGGGTGTTTTGGGTGAGATTAACATTTAAGTTGGTGAATTTTAGGTTATAGCAGATTGCTCTCTATAATGTGGGTGGGTCTCATCTAATCAGTTGAAGACCTTCATAAGAACAAAAAGACTAGGCTCTGTGAGCAAGACTGAATTCAGCAGACGGCCTTCTGACTCCACATCTACCATTAGTTTTCTTGGGGCTTGAGTGAATCTATCATCTTAAGTGCAGAATTTTGACTTGCCAGACTCTACAATCCTGGGAATTCTTTGTACTAAATCTCTTTACACACACACACACACACACACACACACACACACGAGAGAGAGAGAACCCTGATTAATATGGATTTGAGTAACAAATACTGGGGCACTGCTGGAAACATATCTAAAAATGTGAATGGGACTTTGGAACTGGGCAACGGGCAGAGGCTGGAAGAAGTTTGAAGTGCATGCTGAAAAAAGTCTAGATCAATTTAAAGAATATTGGTAGGAATATGTGATGTCTCAGATGAAAATGAGGAATAAGTTATCAGATACTGGAGGAAAACCAAGCTTTGTTTAAAAGTAGTGAAGTACTTGGCTGAATTGTGTTCAGTATTTTGTGAAAAGAAGATAAAATGATAAACTTTTGACTTTTTGGATGTGTAGCTGAGGATATTTCTAAGTACAGTGTTAAAGTGTAGCCTGATTTATCTCCTGAACATAGTCAAGTGTGAGAGGACAGAGATAAATAGAAGGGCTTGTTAAGTAAAAAGGAATAAGAGCTTGAAGATTGAAAAATTTTCCAGGAGAAAGTGTGTTCTGGAGAGAAAACCTAGGATGTGGCTGGAAAATCATTTGATAAAGAAATCATGGATGTTACTTATGGATTGAATCAGTTATCTCAGCAGAACCCCAGGAAAAGAGGTGGAATATTTGCAAACAGCTCCAACGAGGGGATACTATCCAAAATATATAAAGATCTCATACAGCTCAACATCAAACAAATGATCCAGTTAAAATGTGTGCAAATGACCTGAACAGACACTTTTCCCAAGACATACAAATGGCCAACGGATATATGAAAAGATGTTCAACTTCACTAGCTATAAGGGAAATGCAAATCAAAACTATAATGAGATACCAACTAATATCCGTCAGAATGCCCATTATAAACAAGACAAGTAATGACAAGTGTTGGAGAGGATGTGGAGAAAAAGCAACTCTCATTCACTGCTGATGGGAATGTAAGCTCGTACAGCTACTATGGAAAACAGTATGGAGATTCCTTAAAAAATTAAGTCTACAATTACCACAGGACCCAGCAACACCTCTTCTGGGTATCTACCTGAAAAACTTGAAAACATTTATTCACAAAGATATATGCACCCCTGCATTCATCAGCATTATTCACAGTGGCCAAGCCAAGGAAACAACCCAAGTGTCCTTCGCTAAAGGATTGGATAAAGAATATATAGTACATAGACACTATGGAATACTACTCAGCTATAGGAAAAGATGAAACAGTGTCAATTGTGACGACATGGACAGACCTTAAGAATATCATGCTAAAAGGAAAAAGTTAGTGTAAAAAAGCTAAGAACTGTATGATTTCACACATACGTGGGATATAAAACTGAAAATCATAGACACAGACAATAGTATAGTGGTTACAAGAGGGAAGGAGGGAGAGGGGGTTAATAAGTGGTAAAGCGGGCCAAATATGTGGTGATGGAAGATGATTTGATTTTATTTGGTGGGTACACAGTGCAATATATAGCTAGATTATGCATCATAGAAATGTACACTTGAAACCTATGTAATTTTATTAACCAGTGTCACCCCCAAAAATTTAATTTTAAAAAAAGATTCAGTACTTTAAAGATGCCAGTTCTCCCCAAACTGATCTCAATACTAATCAAAACTGAAGGGGTAATTTTTGGATTCAAATATATAAATAATTTTAAAAAATATTATATAGAAATTCAAAGTATGAAGAAAGAAATTCATAGACTAGTAAGCAAATTTGAAATAATTGGAGCACTAACCCTAACTTTTTGTAAAACTACAGTAAATAAGAAAATGTGATATTTGTGTAAAGATAGACAAATAGATCCATAAAACAAAATGAAAGGTTAGAAATGGTCCCTCACATAGGGACCACTGGTTGTCAGCAAAGGTACAAAAGCAGTCCAGTGGAGATAATATTTTTGTTTCAATAAATCCCATTGGAGCAGCTGATTATTCACATGCAAAAGAATGAATTTCAATCCATACCCTGCATCTAGTAAAAAAATTAACTCAAGATGGAATATAAACCTAAATGTAAAACCTAAAACTATAAAATTTACAGGAAAAACAGGAAGAAAATTTTGTGTCTTTGGACTATGGAAATACTTTTCCCCTTGAAAATTCAATTAAAATCATTACTGGGCTTATGATATTTCCTCTCAACATGGAGTAAACAATTCAGGGAAGTTGAAATTTTATTGTCTTAAATATTTCTAAAAGTAATGGTCCTGAAATTAATTTAGATGTCCTATTTCTGCTTACCAAAAGTAATTTTGCTTAAACATCCCCCAATACCTTACGATGAATTATGCAAAAATAAAAATAGAATATATTTGCTTTACTGTTTACGATGACTTACAACTGTCCTCTCATAGACCTCAGAACAATCCTCTTGGAAAAATGCTATTATTTTCAAAAATGAAGATACTGATGGACAATTATAGAATGATTTGCCTAAGATTATTAGCAAAACAAAAGCTGCAATTCAAGCCAAGTTTCACTGACTCCATTGACTCCAGAGCTAATACTCCATCACTAAACCACATGTGATATTTTCATTTCAACCTCCTACTCTTCATAAGAAAAAATCTAGTAAAATACTATTAGTACCTATACTTCTCCCATAGCAACTGATTTTTTTTAAAGTGTAGGTAGGCAACTTAAATGCTTGGTTTGAATTGACTTCTCCCTGCTTGAAGAAAATGAAGCATATAAACCTTTCACCTCCAAACAAGCTCTATTGCTGAATAGTTTTGTCTATTTTCTCAGTTATTTTTTTTTTAAATTTCCACCCAAGAGTATGTTTATTGATTTTAGAGAGAGAGAGAGGGAAGGGGAGAGAGAAATAGAGAAACATTATTGATGTCAGAGAGAAACATTGATCGGTTGCCTCCTATACATGCCCCAACTGGGGACTGAGCCTACAACCCAGACACGTGCCCTGACCAGAATCGAATCCATAGCCTTTTGGTGCATGAGAAGAGGTTCCAACCAACCGAGCTGTCCAGCCAGGGCTGTTTTCTGTTATCTTACTTGACATTAAGATATAATGAATTTAAAAGAAGTTGACAAATATAATTTCCTAATAATTGAAATGTATGTGTATGTTCCTTTTTAAAGTTTACATTTTTAGACACTGAAAAGTTTACCTTTTTGTGAGAAAGTATTCTATTCCATTCCATTTCTTTGCAACATACTCAAAAACATTTTATTAAAGATTTATAGCTTATCAAATAGAAAATCTAGGAAAGTAGAATATTAAAATCGAATCAAGTACTACTTATCTTGTACCTAGTGCAATAGGTTCATAGGTGGTACTGAGGGGATACCGAGCCGTTATCAAAAAGAAGACTCCTTCCATGGAACACAATTACAATAAAGATGAGTAGGAAGAGTGTATAGATACATATGACAAACTAAGATAGGATATATTAGAGGAGTATAGTAAAAAATTTTCAGATTAATTGAGAGATTAGAGTTAATATAGGAGGGCATGGCTTATGAATTTGTTGTGGAGTGGGATTTGCCCAGGTTATAAAACAAACAGTAATTTTTTTTTTTTTAGGGATGGCATATGGAGGTGAAGCCTACAGCACTGATTTTCAATATTAATAAATTAGTATACCCATTTTAAGTAGATAATCTGTTGGTGATAAGCTGCATATCAACCCCAATAAGGAAGGTGAGAAGATTTCAGAAACAAGGGGAAAACAGCGATTGTATTTATCAAGTAGTAAATACAAGCACCATATTCTCCTTGCTATTGTAGTTATTTAAACAAAAGCAATTCTTTAGAATTCGTGTTGGAAAGGAGATGTCAGGGCATTTCAGGCCAAGGGAAGTCAGCAAGGCATTTCATCGATTCTTTCTTTACAGCTCTCTGGGCTCTCACCTTCTCCTGCCCGGCTCGCTGCAATAGCTATCTCAATGGCCGTCTAGTTGGGAAGCTCTCCTGGTTTCCAATCCATTCTATTCACCGCGACTGTGTTAATCTCCCCCCAGCACCTATTTGTTGATGCTAATCTTTTGATCAAATGACTTAAGACAGCATTTTTAGGGACTATTACTATAGTTTGGGTAACATTAAAAGCTGTTCCTCATATAAGTTTTTGCAGTCAAATATATATGGGAAATGTTTTAAAAAGCTACACATTTGTGTGAAACTTCTTAATGCTTTAATGTGCTAATACATAAACTGAATCTTCAAAGTCAGGGTGAGAGATGATGTAGCATTGAGTTTGGAATATCTAGTTGGGATAAGCTGACATAAAATAAAGACAGATTGTGGTAAATATTTCAAAATGTACACATATATCAAATCATCAAGTTTTATAGCTTAAATATGTACAATTTTAAATTGTCAACCATACTGCAATAAAGCTGGAAAAAGGAATACATAAGAAATTTATTAAAAAGCAAAGATATGAGGTATAAGTTCAATATAAAAAAATATTTTCTTTATATATATTAGTAACAAATAACTGATAACTTAAATTTTAAAACTAATGCAATTAAAATATAACTAATAGCGCCCTGGCTGCTGTGGTTTAGCGGATTGAGTGCCGTCCTATGAACTAAAGGGTCACTGGTTCGATTCCCAGTCAGGGTACATGCCTGGGTTGCAGCCAGGTCCCCAGTAAGGAGGGCATGTGAGATGCAACCATGCATTGATGTTTCTCTCCCTCTCTCTCTCTTCGTTTCCCTCTCTCTAAAAATAAATAAGTAAAATCTTTAAAAATATATATATATAACTAATAGCATTAAAATCAAATACTAATGGATAAATTTGATAAAATTTTGCATTTCTTTTATAATAAAAATATAAAACTTTGTTGAGAGAATTTAAAATACTAAAAAAATGCAGACATATACCATGATCCCAGAAAGAAAGACTCATTATTTTTGCGAGGTTGATTCTCCACCACTTAATGTACATTTCAACACAATCCCTGTCAGAATCTCAGAAGGTATTTTGGACAGAAATCAACAGGATGATTCTAAAATTTATGTGACAATGTAAGTGTCCTGGAACAGACAGTTTTCAAAAAGAAGACAGCACCGGAGGAGTTACATTGCCAGTTTTCAAGACTTAACTATTAAGCTACAGTAATCTAGACAATATAGTATTGGTACATAAAATCAATGAAGAAAACAGCAAAACAGAATGGAGACTCTAGAAAAAGATCCTTCTATGCATAGAGAAAGAACAATCTTTAAAAATAAATGGAGCTAGAGAAACTGACTCTCTATATACAAAATAATAAACCTGGGTCCTTATGTTATACCATGTGCAATAATTTATTTGAAATGGATCATACATAGATCCAAATATAAGGTTAACACTATAACACTTCTATTAGAAAACACTGGAGAAACATTTTGTGGTTTTATATTATGAAAAGGTTTCTCAGAAAAAAACACTAAAAGCCATAAGCGATTGAAAAATGTGACTTTAGCAAAATTACAGACTTCTAACTCTTCAATACCCATTGTTAAGGCAAGAGGCAATGTGCAGACGAGGAGACAATATTGGCAAACATGTAATCGATGAAGAATTTGAATCCAGAATATAAAAAGAGCTCCTGCAACTCAATAAATAGACACACATCCCAATTTTAAAAATAGAAGATTTGGACACTTCACCAAAGAAAATTTACAAATGGCAAGTAAGCATAAGAAAAAATACGCTCAAGGTCATTAGTCATCAGTGAAGTGCAAATTCCAACACAATGTAATTCCATAAAACGCCCTCTTGAAATGCTGAAATTAAAAAGAACAGCCATAACAAGTGTTTGTACGTATGGATGTAGAGCAACTGGAACTCTCAGAGACTGCTGGTGCTACTAGTCTTTAAAAATTAAATATACGACTACCTTATGACAATGCATTTCCGTTTCTAGGTATTTACTCTAAAGAAACTAAAGTCTTTCCACACAAAGACTTGCTTGTCCACAAATGTTCATGGGAGATTTATTTGTTTGGGATTCTTTATTAAAAACTAGAAGCTTTCAATCCAAATGACAATGAATAGATAAATCAAACTGTGGTATAATCACATTGTGGGATATTCCTCAGTAATTTTTAAAAACAAACTATTGATTCATATAAGATTTCAAAGCAAATATGTCAAGTGAAAAAAGTTATCTCCTCTTCCATACAAGTGTGTATAAAGTATAATTCCATTTATGTAAAATTCTAGGAAATGCAAAGTAACATATAATGACACAGGCAGGTCAGTGGTAGCTTGGGGACGGGGTGGTGGAAGTGCTGGCTTAGAGAAGAGCACTAGGGAGCCCTAGGAGTTTGCAGAAGTGTTTGTTATTTTAACTGTGGTAATGGTTTCATGGAGATATAGATAGATATAGATAGATATAGATATAGATACAGATATAGATAAATTGATCACATATCAATATGTCCAGCCTTTTGGATAACAGTTTTACCTCAATAAGCTGTAAAAGAATAATTAAAATAATGACACACTTTCTTAACTTAAAATTTATTGCTCTCTGCAATCCGACCAGTCTCTGAAAATACTCAAATGACATTAGACCACACTTGCTAATCACTGAGGTCTGAAGGTGGTCTGGCTAAACATCTCTGCCCCGTTGGAATTGTATTATGGTTTTACTCCACTGGGAATTATGAGATTTTTTTAATGCTCAGAGTTCATTTATTTCATCAAGATAGGCCTAGGTATTAAATTGTCCTACAAAATGATCTGAACATGTCCGATCCAGGTGTTGATTTATTTCAGAAATTAACCTTTTTTTTCTTTTACTATATACCTTTGAAGGTATTTTCTATATATGGTGGGACAAAAGAAGGTTTACAGTTGTGAGGATGAAAAACACAGTTTCTTCTCATATTATTATTTATTTATTGTATTATTTTCCATATGAACAACTGTTAACCTACTTTTGGCCCACCCTGTACTTACCCATGGATTGGATCTGCACTACCTGGCCTTCTCTATCAACTATACCGTCATCTACCTTGACCAAGATAACCTTGAAATTTGCCTCAGCTTCACTAAACTTCAGGCCGGCTTCTCTCTGCTTCTGACCTCCCTCCCACCTGCCTTAGAAAATCCAAACGGCCTAACCACAGAGGTCCCTCCTCTCCTTTTCCCTAGAGCGCTTACTGTAGAAAGCTCGTCAACATATATTGTTTCTTTTTTCTTTTGAGATTTAAATCTTTGCTGGTTTACAAGCTAGGACTATTTTTCTCCAGGACCTGGGAGCCATTCCTTTGCAACGCAATCATCAAGGGTGAGAGTACCCTATCTGTCAGTTTCCGTGGGAGGGGAGGGGCCTTATTTGCCTCACTCCTAGATGTAAAACTATCTCTTGTCATGAAGATATGAAAAAAGAAGTTTTATGATCCCTCCACACATCAACACTTAAAAACTCTCCTGACCCCTTTTTTCAGTGGAGTTCAGTCAGACTTCATTTCGATCTTTCTTCCCTACGGTACCAGCCTTTAATAAAGTCCTATTTGTCTAATACAATTCTTGCTTTGACAATATTCTTCATTTCTTTTCTCTTTTTCTTGGTACTTACTCATACTCCTCAAGTCTGTCTGGTATGCCATGGAATGAATTCTAATAATATAATTTTGCACTTTTTCAATATGTTTTTTGAAATTATCTATTTTATTAACTCTGGTAGCTCTTTTTCCAAGCGATAATTTACTTCATATTTTGCATCTTACCTTTGATGTCTTTACCCGAGAGTGTAAAGCAATTCTTTTTGAAAATTCCCAAACCCATACTTATTATCTAGGCTTTGCACGGCATTTTACCATCTTTTGTTTTGATTTGCATGCTTGTGCATCAGTTCAGGGCTGCATTTATTTTTAATTTTGCCTTCAATATGAATAGTCTTACTGAGGCCAATACGTGCCCCTATATATTGTGCAGAGATTCTCTTTGACTTTCCAATCTCTTATCATGGCATTGCTTCAATATGTTAAATTGGGAGGCTTAATGTTATTAATGATTTTATCCTTTGTCCAATTGTTCAGCTCATTCAGCTGTTTGAAGGGGAGGTTACAAAGGGAAACAGGGCATTAGGCAGCCAATTTCTTGTCAACTTTTTGTGCAGATTTATTGATTTCCTTTTCCTCTTGGCATGTCTAGGTAAATAGATACGAGGTCATAATGAGATCTTTATTTCTAGGCTTCCAGAAGCAAATATCACCTTAAAAAAAGTTTCATCCCATGTGACTCTCTATGGCCCACAGGATTTTGCTATGGAACCTAGGCAAAGAATGTCTTCGTTGACCCCAAATGTGTCTACACTATTCCCTTGTTTCTTCTTTGACCCACCTATCACTACAACCTGTCCCCTTTCTTCTTAAATTACAGATCATGCTTATTTTGTGTGTTGATAAGAACCCTTCCCATTCTATCCAATGAGACTGGGTCCACAAACATTGCCACTATTAACCCCTAAGTTAGGGAGTTTATTAATGCCCCTCCAAATGTTCCCAGCCGTCTTGTATATTCAGGTATATTAGGATCTTAGGTAGTATTATTTGTGTTGAGGTGTGCTTCACCTAGGCATAAATTGTATATTGTTGAGCAAATAACTTTTAGAATTTGAAGTCTGACCTTGTTGTCACTGTTTAGTTTAGGTATATTAATAGTGTACATCCAATTTGGGTTGTTTTTCTTCTTTGAAAGAGTTTGAAAGAGATTAATGCATTGTGCATTTTGCCAACATTCTTGGAAGTCTTCCCAAATTAGCTTTAAAATCACATTCAGTTTTTCTCTGTGCAGCAAACAAAACATTTGATCAATTCAGATGAGACATGATTAGCACCCATTTGCCTAATCTCTTTTAATAATTTGACAGGTAATAGCCTCCTTACTTGTCTCTCTGCTTCAGCTCTTATTCCTCTCTTCAGCTTATTTTCAGCAGAATGGCCAGAATTATTCTGTTAAAATGAAAGGCAGATCATGTCACTTTTCCACTCCAAAATCCTCCAACAGCCTTCACCTCATTCTGGATAAAATTCGAGGTTAATATGATAAATTACATGGATGCTCATGAACTGGGCCCTCTTTACTTCTCTAACCTCATCTCTCACACCTTCTCCCGAATCCACCCAAATTGAGGTTCCCTGCTTCGTTGTCTTGCACGGGCCAGCTATGCTCCACCTCAATCCCTTTGCATTGGCTTTTTCCCCAGCTTGGGCCATCAAGATAAACAGTCAACTTCTCAGGAAGACTTTCTCAGCCACCCTATCCAAAATGTCAACACCCTATACATCCTAGTTCTCTTTCCTGTGTTTTATTTCCCTTAGGACTTACTATCTATTTTACTTTTTTTATCTTGCTTATTATCCATCTTCCCCGTGAGACTATAAATTCCACGTGTGCAAGGCTTTCTGCCTGCTTGGCTCACTGCTGCGTGCCTAGTGAATGGTGCGCTGTCTGGTTGTTATGGTTGGAATGTTTAGAGTCCCTCCAAATTCATATGTTGAAGACCTTAACCTCAATGTGATGGTTTTAGGAGTTGAGGTGTTTGGGAAGAAATGAAGTTTAGACAAGGTCATGATGTTGGAGCCCCTGTGATGGGATTAGTGCTCTAATAAGGAGGGAAGAAGACTCCAGAGCTTCATCTCTTTGCCACATGAGGAGACAGAGAGAAGGCAGCCATCGGCAAGTCAGAAGAGGACTCGCACCAGACACAACCACGCTGGTACCTTGATGTTAAACTTCTAGACTCCAGAACTGTAAAAAATAAATGTCTGTTGTTTAAGCCATCAAGTCTGTGGTGTTTTGTTATAGCAGCCCGAGTCCACTAAGCCAGTGACCCATTACAGGAAGTCAGTAGTTGAAGGAATAGGTAAATAAATCAGGGTCTGCAAAGGGAAGACCCTGATAATTGTATCTAAGGGTCTTCTAAGCAGAAGACCTCCGCTGCCACAGACCATGAAGATGATCCGTGTTACCCAATTTGGTGAGAAAAAATAAAACCAATGACCTTGAACTATTGTTGACAGTGTGTTCAATTCAACATGTTCAGTTCTATAAAAACACTATAGTGTTTATAAATGCAAGTTGTGGAGCCATAACACATGGGTTGAACATTCAGCTTAACCTCTTACTATCTCCTTGTACAAGTTACTTAATCTCCGGTGAGTCGCCTGTAAAATGGGTATAAAATGATAATACCCAATCCTCAAAGAATTGTTGTGAGGATTATGTAAGTTCATATATTAAAACATTTAGAATTCTTGGCACATATTTAGTGCTCAATAAATATTAGATATTGTTAGTCAGTTGTGAAGTTGCTTAGCTTTATTCTTGGATTCACAAATAAGTAAAGATGTGTCTCTAAGCCCAATAGCTACTGTTTTCAAACCACTTGGTTTTAGATTATCTTTCCAAATGAATAATCCTATATTCATTCTTAAAGAATGTCAAAATTCATTCTTTACAAGGAATAAGTAATGCATTTTTAACCTTTAAAAATAAAATTGTTCCTGATTCTCCTAAATCTCTCAAAGATTATAACTCCCTAGAGACAAAACCAGCAAAATTGAGAAATTTTGGAGAGACCTTTCTTAGATAAAGAAACTATGACTACTTCTACCCTTTGTAATGAGCAATGACTACAATCACATAATAGAATGTTAAATCTATTAGAGGTAGAAGAAACCATGTAGTTTATATTCCTCATTTTTCTCCTGATCAAATTGAAACTCTGGCAGAGAATGTTCATAAAGGGTGTTTAATATGTAATACAACTCATATGATTTAAAAGAAGAAAAACATAATCGTGCACTTTCTATTTGCTTAGCCCAAAGCTAAAATCGTTTCAGCACAAGTAGATTGTTAAAAATTCAACATACAGAACAACACTCAAACGCTAGATAGTACTCACATCGTTGGAATAGGATGTAAGTGAATACATATCTATTGAATGCACCAGTTTTACATAAAACCCCACATGCTTATGTATAAACATGGTTACATTTAACAGATCATGAAGACAGTTCATCAGTTTTACAAATTAACTTTTTGCATTTAGATTCAGAACATCATCCCACTGAAAGTGGATACTGTTGGGTTGAAATGATAAAAACACTAGCATATGATTTTTATATTAAGAGTATTTGGTAAATCAAAATTATTTTCAAACTTCTATATCTTCATGCAGTTGCAAGCAATTTAACATTATGATTTCTGTTTTAACTAACTAAAATGAATCATCTAAGGAAATAGTATGTAATTAAGTGAAGTGAGGTATTTCAGGGGCTTTTTTTGCACTGATCACTCATTACTCACACTGACGGCATACTACCTCCAACTGACACATTGAATCTTACAAAAGCCACTGTGCTCTTTACCTCTAACAAGAACTTCAATTATCCCTAATTGTATGCTGCTATTTCTCTTATTTGCTTTCTTTCTCTACTTATGATTTTCTCTCTGCTTGCACAACCTGATGTACCTAGCATGGCTGTGCCTTTGGCTAACACACTGCTCATGTAAAAAAGGAAATTCCTGTTACTCTTGGGAATGTTTGGCAAAAAACACTTTACATGGGAAAGTGTATTTCCTTTTATTAGGATGTCCGAATACTAAATAGTCAAGAGCACTCATTGAGTTACTTAAGTGACATCACTTACATATTTCTTATCCTACACAGAAACTTGGGAATACAAGGCTGATTTCCAGGCCAGAGAGTTATTTATCTTCTTTTTAGCAGATGTCATCATCTGCTGTAATACCCAAAGTGATATTCAGTGGCACCTCATCCAAAAACTATCACATTTTCAAATATCTATGTGATATTGACAAAGCTAAAGCCAACTGATTAGTTTTTTTTAAATTTAGTCATATTTTATATCAACTCGGTGTAAGTATATTTTTCTATGCAGTAATAGCACTCATGATTGATCCTTGATTGAATCCTAGTTCCCGAGCATCAACTCCTTTCTCGAATAGCTGAGTGCATTGGGCCTATTGAGCCATTATCTTTTATTGAGGGAGAGATGAATATCAGTCCCTACAGAACAGTGAATTAGTTCTTGCCTTGCCTCACAGCCAAGCTTTTACCTGGCTCTCTTCACAGTGGGACTCCTTTACCATGCCTTTTCTAATGCAGCCAGGGAGTAAAGTAGCAGTCAGAAAGAGAAAATGAAATCTATTGAAATAAAATCATCAAGTGGGTATGGCTTTAGCTTCTCTCAGCAGGATGATCTGACATGATTAATCTACAGTAATAAAGGTGGCCCTTTGGTAGTCCATGGCAATTTCTATGAGTATTGAAATATACATGTTCTAGAAGTAATAGCTGTTATTCATGAAAAGATTGATAAACAAATCTTAGGACAGAATAAAATGGTCCTTCATTCTTTAACTTTCTAAAGCAAAATTTAAAAACTTTTTTAAAGAGAAATTTTAAAAATGTGAAGGAGACATAGTCTAACATTCCTTGGAATTTAACAATTTAGCAACTCATTTAAAGAAAAGAATTAAAATAGCTAGTTGTTTCTTGCCTGTAAGTGCTAAATCTCTTATATTTACCAGTTTACTTTTTAAAGTAATTTTTTTTCTGAAATTTTCAGAGTTAGTATGCCAGGACTTTCCTTAGGGGTAATTTAGGAAAATGGAGAAAGATGCTAAAAACATATGAATGTTTTTTATACTGAACATTAGCAGAATCTGAGTATGTTCTGGATATTTACTCTAAAAAGCCAGTAAGTAGACTTCCACCACCAGGAAAGGTGCGGAGGGTTTGAAAGACTTTTCCTCCCACGAAATCAAAACAAAATGAAAACCACACTTTGTTGGATTAGGAAAAAGTAGTATTACTTAAAAAACAAAACACCTTAATAAATGAAATCCGAAGGAGAAAGCAGCTTTCATAATGGAGTGGAGTAGTGACAGCTTCTACACAATTCCTAGAGAAAGTGTATAGACTCAAGAAAAAAATCTAAAATCTTTAATCCAAATTTCCACCTTTAGAAGCAAAAAAAAAAAAAAAATTAAACCCAAAGTAAGAAGAGATAAAATTATTAAATTTAATAATGATAACAGAAAATTATTAAGGAGAAAATAGAAAAAAAAATCAAGGAAACTAAAAACCAGTCTTTGGAAAAGAGAAACAAAAGTGATAAGACTCTAGTTATGATAAAGCAGCAATGACAAAAGAAAGAAAATGCCAGTAGTCAATATCAGAAATAAAAAGGAAGAATTACTATAAGCATTCTGTGAGTTATAAGCAAATATTATGAACAATTTTATGCAAATAAATTTGACAACTCAGAAAATACAGACAATTCCTTTAAAGTTATCAAAATGAATCCAATAACAAATAGAGATCTTGAATAGCCTTATACCAATTAAATAACTTGAATTCATAATTTAAAACTTTTCTACAAATACAATATTTGGCCCTTTGGGCTTCACTGGTGAATTGTATGAAACAGGTAAGAATTTGTATAAACATTTCAATAGGTACAAAAATAGCATTTGATTAAGTTCTAGGCCCATTTATGACAAAAACAAAAATTCTCAACAAAACAGGAATATGAGGGAAATTCTTCAATCTGATAAAGGTCATCTATGAGAAAATATTTACAGTTAGCTTCATACTTAATGATCAAATACTTTCTTTTCTGAGACACCCAGGCAAGCTTATAAGTTCACACCACTTCTAACAATATTGTAATAGAGTTTCCATCCATACCATAAAACAAGTAAAAGAAATAAAAATAGTAAAGACTGAAAGGAAATGTGAAATATATTTTTTTCATGGACAACACAACTTTACTCAGTAAATTTTTAAAATGTGCTTCCCTCTGAAAAGAAAAAAAATGGGAAAATTACTAAGTAAATTTCCCAGGCTATAGTTCGCAAGGACCATATCCAAAAATCTACTGCATTTTTATAAAGTAGGAACAGTTGGATTATGAAAATTAGAAACCAAGATAATTTATAATGCCATGAAAGAAGAGGATATATTTAGTAAAAATTATTTAAGATTTGTATGCTGAAAAATGATAAAATACTGCTGAGAGAAACTAAAGAAAAATTAAATTGAGAAAACATGCCAGTGTATTAATTGGATGGTTCAACTTTATTAAGATGTTAATTCCACCAAAATAAATCAATTCCCGTCAAATCCCAGCAAGTCTCCTACCTCCTCCTTCTTCCCTTCTTCCTCTTTATTTTCTCTAATAAAAATAAAATAAGCTGATTCTAAAATATATATGTATATAATTATTAAATGCAAAGGACATCAAATAACCAAAATAGTCTTTGAAGAGCAGACAAACTAATTAATTTTACAAATTACTTTTAAGCCAGAGCAATCAAAAGGGTATTGTATATGTAAGAATGAATAAGCATATCAGTGAAACCAAGGGTTAGAACTAGACAGACTCATGTGGTTAATGGATTTTTTTTACAAGTGATAAATCAACTCAATGCGGAAAGGATATTTTCAACAAATTATCTGGAAAACTGGATATCCACATGGAAAGGTGAATCCTAATGGATATCTCATACCTGCACAAAATTTTAAAATCAATAGAATAGAATAGAAGAGAATACAATAGAAGAGAATAATGTATTTATGATCTTGGCTAGGCAAAGGTTTCTTAGAACAAAAAAAGCAATAAACAGAATATAAAATAGTGATAAACTGGATTTCACCAAAATTTAAAAACTTCTACTCTTCAAAAGCCAACATTAAGAAAATAAAAACATAAGCCACAGACTCAGAATAAAAATATATATATTTACTATAGAATTATATAAGAGTAGTTGCCTGGTTTATAACTCATTAAAGTTACAGGCAACTCAAAGAAATGGGCAAAACATTTGAACAAACACTTCACACAAAAAGTTACAAAATGGAAATAAGTACATAAAAAGGTGTTCATCATCACTAGTAATCAGGGAAAATCTAATTGAAACCATCAATTAAAACCCACTAAGATGGTTACGGTTATAACATCATCAATTCCAAGTGTTATGAAAATGTGGAACAACTCTCACGCACTGCTGTTAGAGGTATAAAATCTTATGACTGTTTTGGAAAACCTTTTGGCAATTTCTTATAGACTCAAACATATACTTACTATTTGAGCAAGCCATCCACTCCTGTTTCTACCCAAGAGAAATAAAAGGCATGTCCAAAGAAAAATTTGTACAAGAACTCACAGCAGCTCTATTTTAATAGCAAAAAATATAGGAGTAGGAGAGGGGAAATGTCCATTGACAAGTAAATGTATAAATAAAAGTTGGCGTGTTCATATTCATCCAATGTAATGCTATCCCATGAATCTTAAAAACAGGATGAGCAAAAGAAGCCAAACACAAGAACTTGTACATTACATGATTCCAATTACATAAAGCTCAAGAATGGGCAAACTAATTCACGGTGCTGGAACTAAGCAAGTGGCCACTTAGGAGAGAGTTGGGGATTGCCTGCAAGAGAGCATGAAAAATGCGGATGACGGAAATTTCTGTATCTTGATTGGGACAATGTTTTTACTGGTGTCTATATTTGTCAAAACACACACTACACAGTTAAGAAATGTGAACTGACTATATGTAAATTCTACCTCAATAAAAATATTTTAAATTTCTGGTTAATATTTTCTTTTCTTTTCATCTTCCAACACACTGAATACTATCAGAAAGGATAGGAAGTCAATGCGGGGTCAAATACATGCTCATAGCATCCTCCCCCATGCTTTTCTTTGTATTCCCTAAATGATCATTTAATTAGTGCTTAATATGTGCTGGGTATTATATTAAACACAAGGTATAGAAAATCCATTAATATATGATTCCTACACCAGAGTATAAAGTTTAAAAACCACATGATTAATTAACCCAGATACCTTCCCTCCACCCAGCACACCCTGGCATGCAGACCCCACCTAACATTATTTAAACAGTGTGTCACCAAATCTCTTGGGTCCACAATCAACAACTCCCAAATGATGGGCAGAGAGTTCTACTTTGCTTCTTTGTTTCTGAAAGTAATTTTGTGTGATAGAGGAAGCGTCTCAAAGGTAATTCTTTGTACTGCCTGAATTCCACTGCAGTTCTTGAAATCTCTGCCAGAAACTGTCCTGTGACCTCGGGGTCATAAATGTGAATACTGCATGCACATTCCAATGATGAGACAAAGAGGCAAAGGCAGAGTGTGAAAGCCCACGCGCTAGCCCATATACTGTAAATTTTATCCTAAAAGCTGTGGGAGGCCATTATAACTGGGATGGTGGAAAGGGGGAGTGAGGCCATTATCAACGGTCACTTTTAAGCAGAAGAAAGACAAGTTCAGTTTTGCCTTAAGAAAAATCACTACGGTCACAATTTGAGAAAAGACTTGAGAATAAAACATTATACAAAGGGCGACCACTTTAAGACTATCTGTTCAATCAAGAAGGCATAGGTTAAAACAAAGGAGAAGTATGGAGAAGTGAGAAATACAAAGGAAGAAGAAGATATACTGTATGAGAGATGAGAATGGAGGTTATACACACAGCAGTTTCCTATGTTGTTTCTCAAGTTTCCGGTTTGAAAGACTGGGTGGGTACTAGTGATATTTTTTAAGAATGTATTAAAACATTTCTTACCTGGGGTCAGTGTTCAATAATGGACTATTGAGTTTCAAATGATTGTAGGATATCCCATGGAGGTTTACATGAGCATTTAGTCCAAAGTACAGCAGAGAGGGCTGACCTGGAAATAGGTGTGCATTGGGGGTAATCAGCCTATAAATGGTAACTGATGCTACTGAGATCATCCAAGAAGAATACAGAGTATGAACAGCAGTGGAACATGGAAAGAACACTAAATAAAGAAGACTTTTAAATGGAGGAGTTAAAAAGAGATAAACCCATAATAGCCACCCTAGAAAGGAGAGCCAATAAAGTAGGAGGAAAATCAGAAATGTTATAAAATCCAAGAGAAAAACATGCAGAGAATGTCAATTGCTGCACATGGCTGACTGGCTTTAGCAAGGGACATGGTGAAAGCAGTGACCAACATTAATGCGTCATGAGATAGGACCTGCTATTGGGTAGGAAGCAAGATGGAGATATGCAAAATTCTTACCATGGCTAAGACTTTTTCCCACTGCAAGCCTCCTTCCTTCTCATCTTTAATATTCCATTTTGTTAAGTATGGATAAGTGTTATCCTCAATAACCAACCGTGATCCAACAAAACAGACAATTCTTACCACCCTTTCACAGAGGACTTAGTTACCTGCAGAGAAATTTAAGTGGCATGGCAAGGATTTAAAATAAGTCTTGTAAGTCCAAGCCTTTTTCTACTATATCCTGACATAGCATCTCTCCTGCCTCTACCACCAGTAAAGCAGATACAATTGCAAATAATTGAGCCCACAAGTCATAAATAAAAATTTCAACATATATTCTTACTTCATATTAATAATGAGCCTTGGGAACTGAGACCAAAATTAATATCATGCATCTTTCTTTTTTCTTCAAAAAAACTGAGAAAATGTATAAATAAATAACAGCTAAAATTTACCGAATACTTGCTATGGTCAAAATAGTTTTAAGTACTTTACATGCTTACATCCTTTAATCGCCCAATGACGCTGTAAGGTAGGCATTATTGCCGTCATTTCATCTGTAGCAATGAGGAAACAGAAACCATTAATGAAGTATTGTGTCCCAGTATCGGGTTGGTCAAAAGGTCTGTTACGTTTTCTTTTCCATGAAATAAAAGACACATTTTCATTTTCACCAATAACTTCATTGATTAGGATATTTTAAGTATGTCAGCTATCTTCTGCTATTGGCTTCTAGTGTATAGCGGCTGGGGTGCTGCTAAACGTCTTCCAACATGTCCGACAGCCCTACAGGCAAAAAATTATTTACCCAAAATGTCAATAGCACCAAGGAACTTCACGAACCACTTTTGACTTGTTCGATCAGTCACAACACCTTCTCCATACACTACAGAAATCCTTTTTTGGGTTTCAGTTGTGTTTTTATCTTAAAATAATAAAGTATAATACACCAAAAATGTTGTGTATCTTCCTCTGCCTTCAATATTAAAATGGCTGCACAGAAATTCACCAGTTTTGATAAGTTTTCTTTAAATGCACACTGATGTGACAGCTGTCACAATACAATCTGACAAATTTATCTCGAATGAAGTTCAAGTCAACTAAGCATGGCTAGAGCCATCTCATGCACAAAGCCAAACTTTTTGGCCCACCCAATCTGCAGTGGGATTCAAGTTCAGACAGTCTATATCCAGGGACTATGCCCTGAAGAGCAAAGTCATGCTGCAGAATTAGGATTCAGTGGGGCCTAAGAAAACCAACTGCATTCATTTGCCTCAAAATAGTATGGGGAATATACTCTAATATCTGTGTACCGTGACAGGCTTACCGCAACGTACATAAATACCGAATCACTATGTTGAAACTAATATAGTATACCAACTATAATTTAAAAGTTAAAATAAAAATAAAGTATGCTGATTGAGGTGTTACACTGCCTGACGTTCATCATTGGAGACTTGCTCCTTTAGGATAAGCTTCACTTGTTCCAGACATCACCCAGCAATATCAATTCACTTTACCTTTATGGGAATTAGATTAAAAAGGGACAGCTGGTGATGGAGTGGGTGATGTGCAGAACAAACACATGCAGAAGAGGGATAAAATGAAGAGATAAATAAGGTGAGATGTCCACCCAGGGCATTTCTGGCCTAAACAGAGCTTCTCATAAACACATTAGAAGGGAGTGGCAGAGCTCTGCCCTAGAATTCAAGCCTCAATTCTATCTCTTAATCTAGTCTACCCAATAGAGCAAAACTTTCCCTTTTAAGATTTGTTCTGCTGCTTAGGCGTCCTAACTAGGAGGTGAGGGGGTGGACATATTTATTCACCTTAATTCAATATTCTGCTTTGGAGACTGGATTTTGGCAAACCGTGACTAATTACCTTTGGTCTCTAGGAAGCAGAAGAGCAGAGTCCATAGCTCTACAAATTTCAGCTGCAAATAAAAGGAAGCTCATCAAGTTTGGTTGGTCGTTAATAGTTAACTAAGAAAGAAAATTGTCTAATTCGCTAAATAAGAAAACATGATCCGTCCCTTTCATGTGTATCTGCTAAAATAGAGCATGAACAAATCTTATTAGCACCAGTATTCTGAAATGACTCAGCTCTATCCTTTATGCCTTTTTTCTTCACATCTTTTAGTCATTTTGCTTTTCTCTGGCACTCCTGATTGGAAAGAGGAAAAAAAAAAATCAAGGTCTGAAGTTTCGACCAAGTCTTTTTACCACTTCCTAGATCTATGAAAAGGTTTTTTGTTTGTTTTTTTGTTTTAAGGTAGAAAGTGCAATATCACTTTAAATTAAGACTCATATATCTCCAAAAATGTTTGTTCTATATGATAGTTAATATGATGAAAAACCAAAAGACAGATTTCCAAGTAGATAAACAGTATTTTTCAGGTTTGGGAAATGATAAATTATATCCTTGATTTGAAATTCTGTTATATTTTCTAGTAAAATCATTGTGTATTCCTCAAGGAGCAAAGATGAAGTCAAGGAATGTATTCTATTTGTAGTCATAAGAGAGTAAAAAATGACTGTAGCACAGTAACCAGAAAAGAAAATCCTCCATCAGAGGTATTATCTCCAAAAGTAAATTTATACTCCTACACTTAATCAGCTGTATCCACTTAATCTTTAAAGTTAGTGTTTCCTAGTGTGACTTCTTCAGTTTCTACAGTATGACCAACGCTACCCAGGAAACATGAGAGACAGGAAGAAGATGGCCCTTCCAGCTGGTGACAAAATCTCTGAATCCATTATACCTAGGAAAAGATGCAAGGTACCTATCCTAACATTTTCCTAACTTCCCTGTGGAATTAAGTTCAGATTTTCACGCTCCA
The DNA here is from genome assembly GCA_004026545.1 of Mormoops blainvillei. NCBI lineage: Eukaryota > Metazoa > Chordata > Mammalia > Chiroptera > Mormoopidae > Mormoops > Mormoops blainvillei. The sequence continues at coordinate 49,094 of PVJD01006325.1, forward strand.
TCTAAGTCATTATTACTGTGACCGTTCTTGATATCTTTGTCACTCTAAAAACAAGTTAAAAATATAATGATGTGAAAAAAAATTAACCAGTGGTTTCTAACTTTAAAAATGGCAATGCCAATTCTACCAATTAGCAGTCTACGTAAGAACCATGTCTTCCTCCTGCTTAAAATCCTTTGGTGGCTCCCTATTGCCTACAGAATAAGGTCCAAATTCCTTCACATGGCACTGAATGCTTTTTATCATCTATATGCAAACTACGCTTCCAGTGTCACACTTTCATTGCGTTACATTAATCCTCTACTACAACTAGAGAAAATATCCTACTCTTCCTTGAGTATATGACGGACTTTCATTGCCCTGCCTCTGTTCATACCTTCTGTGAAATAAAAACCTGCCGGTGAAAGGAAACAGCATCCCCTGGTGATTAAAAGATCACAGGCTTTGCCGTCAGGCTGCTATAGGCTTTAAGTCCTGGTCGCGTCACATATTAGCTGTGTAACTTCAGACAAGTTATTAATCATCTCTGTCTCAGTTTAATTATCTATAAAATTAGGGAAATAATTAGGCTTCTTTCACAGGATTGTCAGTTCCTATGAAGACCTCAGAAGGATACTTTCCCCTCTGTGATGCTTCTTCTCACTTAATCAGTTGTTTTTCCATTGTTTTATTCATATCTCTTATTTTTTGAATTGTACCTTATCAATTTGTTAAGATTTGTATGTATATGTGTGTGTGTGCCTGTGTATCTACAGTGCCCTAAACAAATCTACAATGATTGATATAATTTTATGCCAAATATAGTATAGTAACATTATTTTTAAGAAAAAAATAAAACAAGCCATATTGCTATGACTGTGATATTTAAAAAATATCAGGATATGCTGCCAAAAAGCACCAGTAGGCCAGGTAGCAAGATATTTGGGATTATCTCAGAGTGATGTGACTGTGAGTGATTTTTATTTTCTTTTTTATTGTCAGTAGTTTGCAAATTATTTACAATACTGTTGATATGAAAATGGAACGCTTTAAAATCTTACTTTATTATTGGAATTTATTCTTCTTAAAAATATTTAACATGAGAACTACCCTCTTAAATTCTCATGTATAGAACGCATTATTGTTAACTCTAGTACAATGTTAAACAGCAGAGCTCAAGAGGTTATTCGTTTTACTGAACTGAAGCTTTATGCTCATTGATTAGTAATTTCCCATTTCCTCCTACCCCTAGCAACCACCATCCTCCTCCTTGGTTCTATGAATTCAACTATTTTCAATACCTCATACAAGTGGAATCATACAGTGTTTATCTTTCTGTGACTGGCTAATTTCGCTTAGCAGAATGTCCTCAAGGTTCATCCATATTATCACATGTTGCCACTTTTCATTATTTGTACAGGCTGAAGAGTATTCCAATGTATGCATATATCACAGTCTTTAATCCATGCTCTTGAAAATGGACATTTAGATTGTTTCCACATCTTGCCTATTGTAAACAGTACTTAGTGAACATGAGGGTGTGAATATGTACAGAATGAAAAAATATTTATAAACCATATATCTAATAAGGGGCTAATCTCAAAATATATTAGGAAATGTTATAAATATTTTAAAAGTTTTAAAATTCAGGCACACTAGAGCCTAAAATAAAGCAGACTCAAGTAAAAATGTAATGAGATGGGTGGAGGATTGAGGCTATAATCTACTTGGAATTTGTGGGCAGTCATGATTTGTTATGCCTATTTCATTTCAAAATATATGCTCATAGTCTTCCTTGAAGTAGATATTTTTACTAGCATCATATACTGCTCACAAACCATAACAAAAGTAAAATTTAGGCTCACTGAATGGAACAAAGAAAGGGTAAAATACATCCTGGCCATAACTGGAGGAGTTAGAAGAGATGGAGGAGAGGGAGCTGTGAAAAACTCCTGCGGGAATTCAATGACCTGTTAATGGCACAACATTTGGGGAAAGGGTGTGGAGTGACTTGCCCTTTGTTCCTACCCACTCACCAGATCTATTTTCTTTAATGACTGCTTTTCTTTGCTTTCCGCTCTTAATTTTTGTGTTGTTTCTGTTTTTACTTTGTTTTTTTTTTCTTCTGCAACATTCTCATTCTGTCCAATGACTATTCTATATTTCTCTGCTCTCCTCGGATCTCTGAATTCCCATCTTCACCCTTAGTCTCGGCTGATGCCACTGAATGGCAATTACACCACAACTTGTGGCTATTAAACCTTTCTTGAACCACAGTTATAACCTTTCTACTTCTTTTTAGTTAAAATGGAAGAAATAAGAACTCCTTTATCTTTATTGGGAATGCCATTGGTTTGTCCTCTCAAAAATTTTGTTGTTTCACTCACCTCTTTCTTATATTTTCAAACCTGACTTTTCTACCAGCTCCTTCCAATTATACCACATTTCACCTATATTTGAAAACAAATAGGCAAGCAAAAAAAAAAATCACGTATTTATCACCATGGTCTTTTTCACTCACTGCTCTATCTTCTCATGAAGAGTCACACTTAGCAATAATCCTAAAAAGTTTATTTATGCTTAGCATCTCAGCATCTGCGCTTCTCACTAGGTGCTAATTCCATTTCCCCTCCCATTCCACAGGAACCATTCTTACTGAGCACACTGCTACTAAATCAAACGGATGTGTCTAAGGACTTGTCATTTTCATACTTAGTTTCATTTCATACAGCTGATCACTCCCTTTTACTAGAAATGCTACTTTTAGCCCTTGGCTCTCATGATGCCACATCTTCAGATTTTGTTTCAGTATCTCTGCCATCTATTCACTGGACTTGTTATTGGTTCTTCCTTCTGAACTATACCACAATATATTAGAAAATGTCAGGATCCTTTTCTAGATTCTCTTCTCATTCTGTACTCTTTCATCTAGGAAATATCATTCACTCCCATGACTTCACTTGTAATCTGAATGCTTTCTTTCTAGAGCTCTCATATTGCTTCTGATTTTAAGATTCTTCTATCCAACCATCTGTTTGACATTTGGATAGTTCACAGTCATCACAGATTTAATATGTACGAAACCTCTACTCACTCTGTAAATGATACCATCTTCTACCTAATTCAAGCTAAAAATCTGGCAGATTCCTCTCTTTCTCTTCCAGTCACAAACACTTAATCACCAAGTACTGCTGATTCTACCTCGTCAATGTATCTTGAGTGCATCCACATCATCCTATGTTCCCTGCTAATAATATTTTCTAAGTTATAAACACTTCTATTGTATTTCTATAATAGCCTTCTAACCAGCTGCCCTGAATTTTTCTGAACATATTCCTTCTTGGGTATCCCTAAAACCCCATGACTTCCACCAAATACGAAGGTCTATAGAGTGCTAAATACCATGCCAAGCACATAGGTGCTACTTGAATTCAATTATTGGCCTGTGCTCTGCTACAGGTTAATTTATAGCCATGTTAGGGATAGTGGAGGGTAGCGGGGGAGTGAGAAGACAGAAATTGCTTGACTAACAACAATTTGACATCTAGTTAAATGTCTCTCATGTTTTAGACCAGAATAGCTAATGGCTTATAGGCAATTCTATCTAAATGTCAAAAATCACACTAATTTTCTTCTCCCCAGAAATACTAGCACCAGAATATGCATTATCTTACTGAATTGTTACAACAACTCTGTGGGAAAAAAAATGGCACAATTATTCTACCTTTTAAAGATAAGGAATGTGTGTAAAGCAGAAGTCTGGAAAACTACCCAATGTCTAATTAGACATGAGCTACAATTGTCTCCGCTCAGAGCAAGAGCCTACGACTTTTGTGTAGGTGGCCTGTGTGATAAGAGGCGTAGTTCACAGGTGGAACCAGAGACTGCTGTCTGTAATGGGTCATTTGTGTCGACAATTAGGTAGAGGCTAGGCGCTCATAATTCAGGTGGTAGTTTAAAACATGATTTAGTAAAATTTTAGAGCTAATGAGAACATGGAGATTAGTTGTCCTCTTGGGAAAGACAAGAAATCAGAACGGAAAGGTTAGATGATTTACTTGCTTGAGATCATACAACAAGCCCTTGTTAGGTGTGGGACCCAGACTCTTTCGCTCCCAGCCCAATGTTTATTCTAACACCCTCACCTCCCTCTTTTCTTTCAGGATTCTTTGTCTTAATGAAAGGACTTTCTCCATGCATTTCTTTTAAACTGCAAGCTTGTCATGTGAGTTTTTAATGTATCTGAATATTATAAAATGCAATTTGAAATTCACTCCCCCCCTACCCTCCACTATCCCTAACATGGCTGTAAATTAACCTGTAGCAGAGCACAGGTCAATAATTGAATTCAAGTAGCACCTATGTGCTTGGCATGGTATTTAGCACTCTATAGGCCTTCGTATTTGGTGGAAGTCGTGGGGTTTTAGGGATACCCAAGAAGGAATATGTTCAGAAAAATTCAGGGCAGCCGGTTAGAAGGCTATTATAGAAATACAATAGAAGTGTTTATAACTTAGAAAATATTATTAGCAAAATGCATTTACATGTATTTTGAAATTTGAATGGTTACGTATGAAGAACCTGATAACTGACAGTCTTTCCAGGGTGTCCTGAACAGACCAGTGATATTAATAAAATAAAGAGTCAGGAAGTTATTTTGAATGACAAGAACCTGGCTGGGGCTGCTTGTCTAACTAAATCAGGCCCAGGCTTAAGGCAAACAAACGAAAGGCCAGGCCTGGACACAGAGTGCTAAGTGGGTTAGAGATTCTGACAGAAAATGCAATGTTCTGGCTAGCTCCCTGAGAGGAGCACTGGGGAACGCGAAAGGCTCCTCAGAGCGCCTGGATGTCTCGGTGGGCCTGTCTTTTCTGTGATATACTTCATGTTAAAGGAATTTTACCACCTTTTGTGCCAGACGGAATATTTTCAGGGTTAGTTCCTTAAGAATTCTCGTAAAGAAGCCCAGAGGATGCAGCCCTTGGTTGTGGTTATTACCTTGTTAAAATTTATAGAGACACAAAAGTCTTAATAGCTGATGTTTATCCAACCTTTCCTCATTGGCCATTGCATCCCCTGGAGGGCCTCTCTTTTAGGGAACTGAAGCCAGAATTTAGCCTAAGGACCTTCCTCTCCCTGCAGATCTCCTCCTTTGAACAGGGAAGGGTGTGGACTAGGGGTCTAATAATAGTTAAGCTCAAGGAAGGACAAAGGAACCAATCAAGGTTGTTTTTGAGTCTTAACCTTTTTTCATTCCACCAATTGTCTCATGTTCCATGATCCTACATTTGGTATGTTTTATATGTATAATTTATATGGCCTGAGATTCTGTATAAAAGTGATTAGTCATGTTTGACAAGCTTAATGAAGAAATAATGAAAATATGCTATGGAGTACCAGACATTTAAAGATTAAAGGCCTTGGGATTGATTGCTTGTTTAGTGAGGACAGGTATGAGAAATTAGTTACGTGGTTTTAGCCACAGTAACATTTTTCAGAAGATCATATAGCTAGACGTGATCTTCGATGCCGAGACTTTCATGAATCTAAAGTAATGGCCACTTTGCTGTGTATGTGACTTATGTGTAAGTCAGTAATGGTTTAGGTAGAAGCCATGTTGGATGGCCAGCACTTTGGTCATGTGCTAATTTATCATTCTGGGGGAGTTTCTCCCTGACTGGGAGAAGCAGTGGCGGGTCACAAGAACACAGACAAGGGGCAGTTGACCAAGCCTGCAGAGTCAGGAAAGACTTCCATTAAGAGGCAGCATTTGAGACATTTGGTGTGTGGAAAAACACAATGAAATAAATGTGCATTTTTAGTAGATAAGTGAAATGAACCTCTGTTGACAGTAGAAAAGATCATAGTTCAACTTTTGTTATGCCGAATAACAATATAATCCCATTATTAGAGAGAATCTGTCTTGCTCTTCTGTTGATAACAGGACTGAACAAAATGGGTTTGACTAAAACAAGATGTGAATTAGGAACATGATCTATAATAATTTATTTAAGAGATGGTGGAAATGGAAAATACTGGGGCCAAATGGTTAGGATCCCATAGCATACTTTGAAATTAGCCTCTCTTATGAAGGCTTTTCCAGGATGGACTTGGTAGTTAACAGTTATAAAGTAACAAAAGCAGATGTTAATGCACAGTGGCTCACAGGATAAGGATTATTAAAATGAGGAATGGTGTTGCAGTCCTTTGAATAGGCACATACTTTGCAATGAACATAATATTCTGCCCTCCCTTTAGAATAAGTTGGCCAAAGATTCGGATGAGGCTGGTAAGGAAAAATTACGAACAATTGTTCGTCAAATATAAAAGCATATCAGAAGTCTCTGAATTTATCAGGAAGCTAGTCTGGAACAACATACATAGATTTTCTGAGTATGTTAAATATCTAAAATTAGATGATGACAACAGGGATGATGATGACACCTCACTATAAGAGTTTAAAAGCTCAGAACTTTACTTTTCTCTATAGGAAAAAGTAACAGAACTAGTTTTAAATTAAATAATTTAATTTTAAACTAGAGCTACATATTTCGATGGGGTTTAAGGAGCTACTTAGCATATCAACGACATTCATGACTGTGCATTTATTGAGTAGGTCATGGAAAGTGTTATACCCAGAGTGCTGATTGCCGATGATAATTGCATTAATCACTCTTACTTTTACAAATATAATTCTCTGCTGCACTCATTAAAATAAAAAGTCAGATATTTTCTTTTATTATAAACTTCATCCATGCAAGAGATTGTGAGGAAAAGAAACAACCCAATTAAAGAAATAAAGACAAAAGTAACAATTTCCAATCGCATATAATCATCACAATTAATACTTGACAGATAGCCTAGTTTTCTATGCATTATATTTTGGCCTTAATTTGTTATATAAAGGGTTATGTTTATATTATATAAAATACAGTATACTATTTTAATTTGTCATAGCAACATAAGCATGACAAATTAAATTATATTATTATATTATATTACAGTATTTTGAATGAATATTAATATCAATTTTTACAGTGCGTGTGATTACATTAAGAGGATGTTTATCCATTTGGTATTGCTAAACATTTGTTTGCTTCTCTCTTTCATTTGTATACATAAAGCTAGAAAACATCATGTACTTAGTGCTTTTTCTTTCCTTAAGTTTTCTAGCTTAGAAAAACTTCCTAAAAATGGTCAGGTGAAAAGAATTACTTTCCAAAATATTTTCATTTAAAGTTGTATCAGTAAAATGAGACAGCATTTTTTCCTAACAATATAGGAAGGCTAATTTATTTTGTTTGTAACTCTCTCCTTCTCTGCTGCCACTTGGCTTTTACTTGGGTGAGAAACCATACTATTGTCTTAACCTTAGGACTCCAGGATGTACCTGTTACTCTTCTACTATTTATTTATAGTAATAGAGAAAGTGACATCAGAAGTCATGTGGTGTTGTTAGAAAATACTGACCTAAAATGCATGCATTGGTTTTGTAGTTGGGTAGTGGGTTATGAGACAATTGATATTGGTATTTGGAAAGCTGTTGATCCATGTTATGTAATGAAAATTCACTGGGTTAAATTGTCATGTGCAATTTGGAAGGAAGACTACCCCTGTCTGTAATTCTTAGAAGAGAATGGAAATAGAATCTTAGGACTTGTTATAGGCTGAATTTAGCAAACATTAGACAAAAGCAATATATCAAGAATTGGTCAATTTATAAACTTCATGAATTTCAAATGTTCCAAGTGGCTGGGGTGGGGTTTTGTGCTCCACTTAATCAGAAATCCAGCTCAGAAAAGTTTTCCATCTTCTATAGATGGTTTCCACTTTCCCTGGACCTTGACGAGTTGTTGAGGAGGGAAGATGGAGAGTACATTGCACACATAAGGTAGGTTGTCTGTCTGTTTTTTAAAGGATAGGCCCAGTAGTGTGATAAATCTCTTGTACCAATATTCCATAGGTCAGAACTCAGTCAGATGCTTCTGCCTTAATTCCATGTGCCCTAAAATAAAGCTCTTGCCTGGAGGGATATTTCTCAGCAACCACTCTACTCCAAGGAAGGAAAGCAATACTTCATTCACAGATAACAAATCCCACCATAGCTATTAGAGTAAGCCTCTAATATTATGGTATTTATTTATTTATTAAGCAGTGCTAACTTTAAGCAGTACACAGGGTATCCATTGGGGTTTTTATCAGCAAGTCAGTAACGGAGGGGAATAATTGCCAAGGCAGCTAATCTGTCCTAGCCTCCCATTACCAGTATCGAAGGGCACAGGACTGTGTTCCAGCGTCGATGCAGGCTTGTTTCTGTATCGCCAAGGCTACTCAGATACGTGGTTCCTAAGGCTCAGTTCTTCCTCTGTGGCCGGGTTTCCTCACTGCCTGTGACTGAGATCCCCCCTCCGGCTAGGCTGTCTTTCATCGGCCCTCAGTTGTCCTACAGTTTGTTCATATCGGGCTCCTACCGCTTCCCTATTTGAGCGGCCCCTTTTAGATGGTGCTTTCAATGGGTTTGCCCTGGACATCTATACTCAGATTTTTTTCAGGATTGTGTGGCCAGGTTTGATGAGGACAGTAATGTCTAAGGTCAGAATGTATAAAGAAAACTAGGTGTTTTAAAGTTGGAATTTTCTGTGAGCTGAAGAATCCTCTTTCAACTTTGTCAAAGAAATGCCCTTCCACTGGAGAAAAAAATTAAGCTCCATTAGGTGCTGCTGCTTTGACAAATTTAATAGCAATAAGCCTTCAGACAGGAGACAGATGCTCTTGTACTTGAAATACGCAGCTGGTGCACCAGAACTAACATCTTCTTTCTTTGCTATCCTTGGTTTCATTAACCTTCAGAACTCCTTTTATTTTTCTGTCTTAAACTAATCTTATTCCCTTAAGAGTCTGGCATGAGCAACAGAGCATGAGCAATATCAATAATTGTGTTAACCAATTCAGTTATCATTTAATGGAGGCCTGATGTTTACCCAGCCTCTTACACGTGTGTGGAGGTCATACTGAAGGATCTCATCTTAATATGATACAATCTCCTAACGTACCTTTTTCCCCACGTCCAGATACATTTGTTTAGCCTTCATGAAACACACTGCCACAAACCCTAACAATTTTGCATATTTGAGCTCTTCTAAAACTACATTGAAAAAAATGGAATGGGAGCTTCCATTGTTTTAGTCTCTCCTCTACAATATTATATTATTATCAAAACTTAAAATACGACTTCTTTTAATATTTTACCTATAAGTATAGAACAGATCTGCATATGAATGTTAGAAATATCGTACATTATTAGTTAGGAAGTGGGATAGCAACAAATATAGAAAGACCTTTGAGTATTCTAACTCTTTCTTTACCCTGCTCAATATTCTTTCTAATCCTTGCTTCAAGTGTTTATCTCACTATCTTGAATATTCCTTTCTTCCCCCAATGTTATTTGCATAGGTGGATATCTCGGTGAAGGTCCACATCAGAGTATATTATAAAACGGAGGTAATCAAATCAACAGGTTTAATCCTGAAGCAAAAACTTAATGTGTCCATGGAGAAATTGCTTTGTGGATGACTCTGTGTGTCTGTCTCTCTCTGTGTCCCTGTCTCGTCTCATCACTTGGCAATAGCTGACACGGTGTTTTGGTGAAGAATGTGTTTCTTTTTGGAAGACTCATAATTTTCACAATTTAAATCTGTATCTCATTGAGAGTAGGTCAGGAAACTATTTTTAAGTATAAAAATCAATTAATTTCTCTACCCTCATAACAACAAAAACATTAGAACTGTTGGGGGATATTTTCATTGTTTCCTTTCATTTATTTTTCATTGCTTTCAATCCTTTCTTTAATTTTATTAATTCCTTTCCTTCTGATCCCGCCGCCCCGCCCGCCCCGCCCCCCATCTCCGTCCTTGCTTTTCCCTACAGGTCGGGCCCCTAGCGCGGCCCAGCGTAGCCAGGGCCACTATTCTCGCTTTCCGTTCAGCAACCTGAAGCCCCCGAGTCTGCCTTTCCTGTTCTGAAAAAGGTGGAACAATAAGTGCTTCGCATTAATTCAAGGTTGTTAAGAATAAAATAATGTGTTAGTAAGTAATGTACAATGTGAATAATATTTTTCATTGTTGTTATTTTTTATTACCGGGATGAAGGAAATTGTTGCTTTGTAGGCAATCAGACCAATATAGTCTCTGTTTTGGGATGAAACTTACATATAGCTGGTGTATATCATCTGTTCATGTTGATGATTTGTTTTAAATGCTGAACAGGGACCAGTGTCCCGAAAAACACTTCTCCCTCCTGCTCGCTGGTGCCTGAAGGTAATTCCCTAGAGTGTCATTATTTTTACTTAAGGTTTCTTGGTCCCATTAACATGCAAAAGCCCTGGGAGCATAGACGTATTTATATCATAACTGTATGCATGATATTTTAGTAACTTTCTTTTGCCTGGCTTTCTTTACTCAGGAATCAAGACCCTGAAGGGACTGGGAAAGTTTAGAGAAGTGTTTGGTAGCATAACACTGTTATATTTTTACAATGTTGTTTGCTTCTGAAGTTTAGGATCTGGTTCCTAGTAATGTAATTTTTTGTATTTGTAACTAACTAGTCATTGTACCCCCTGGCTACTAAATAACATAATTTAAATGAATTCAAGAAAGCATTACAGGAGGAAGTTGAACCATTTCACCATTTCTTTAAGCTGGAAAGCAAACATTAGGTTCAGATGCTAAATTGTGGCAGACATGTTTCTGGTGGCTCATGGCTCTTTGGAAAGCTTCCCTGGTTGGGACGCTGGCAGTTCTGCAGTCGCCTCTGGTTAGTCACATGGCTAGCTTGCTGGTGGGCTGGCCGAAACTCCCAGCCTTTCAGAGTCATCAAAATATATTTGATTCGCACTGAATCTCTGGTGTCACTATAGGCAATGGAGTCACTTTCTTCTTCCATCGGAAAAACCTAAACTTTTAGTGTGACACTGAGTTGAATATTTTGCTTTGTAACTATCAGAGTTCACCTTTCCAATTTCCATAAAGTATCAGATATCCAAATATTCTTTCCTCAGACAGAAGTATCAAGACAGATTTCCCAACTTACCTGGTGGTAATCAGCCTGAAAACTATATCCCTCCTGGATCATCTCATATACCAGCTTAAACAAACCTTCCTACTTTAGCCCAACTCATGGCAAGAGAAGCGCTTTCCCTGGTTTGTGGCTTGTGAGGCCCCAGGGACTCAACTGTACAATATGTTCAGTTTCTCTGTAATGAAGTTCGTCTTAGAAACAGAAAATTCTGAAAGTATAATGTTCATAACAGTCAAAGTCTTAATGATGGAGGATGATTCTCTGAGGGTAATTTGTAAGCAGGTCAATATCCTTACTTTGGAAGCAAAATATGTCTGTCCTCATTTGTACCAAATGTTTATTTTATAATTTGCTTTATGGTTAAATATTGGACTAAAGGATTAAACTAATGAATAGGCTAAAGGTTAGTAGCATGACATATAAAACAGTCTAGCAGATTTGTATAATTATAAATCACTAACTTAGCTAGGATTTTGTTTTTAAAAAATAATCATTTTTGGTAAGCCTATTTCCCCCCACAGAAGTTTAAATAGCTTTGTAGTCCTAAAACAGGTAGAGGTCACTAAATCTGATTTCATTGGTAAGTTTTAGGATAGATACATATTTATAAATGAACTGATTCTAGTGGAAAGGGTCACTTTGGTGAATCAGAAGGACAAAATATATTCTGGCTTTGTCACAATGCAAGTCAGTAATTTTAGACAAATCTGTACCTTTACTAGATCTCTGTTTATCCACTCGTCAGTTAGGTGTTGAACTATTAACTCATAGTCTTTATAGAAAGCTAAAATGAGAATAAAGCAGTAATAGTGCCTTAAAATTTTTTATGTGATATACAAATGCACAGTTATTTCATGTTAACAAACCTTTTTCCTTGATTATTTAATCACAGATATGACTAGTCCTAAACATAATTATGCCTCTCATACCAGATTTTATCTGGATCTAGTCTATGCATTTTAAAAAAAAGGCACACTAGGATCTGTAATCAGAAAAACTGAGCTCTAGTTTCCGATAGATTGATTTCTGTCTGTGAGCCTTTATTCTTCTGAATGTCAATTCCCACCTCAATAAAATATCATAATGGTACCTGTCTCATGGGGGTATTGTAAGGATTGAATGGCTCTTGAGTTGGTGTATAAGCATGTATACATTCACTATATTTTATAATTTATGAAGTGTTATGCTAATAATAATAACTATATTACCACTTAAACTTTTAAAGCACCCACTCCTCAACATATTGTCTGATATTATGGTGAGAGAATAACATATAAAACAGCAGGAGCCTTTGAAAAAAATTAGCCTCTATCCAACTATATAGTTTGGTTTATTTTCTGGCAATATTTTTAGTTTTTATCATATTTTAAGCCCCTGGGTTTGAAAAACCACAGCTAGTTTATACAGATGTTCCAGAAGTAATTTGATCCTGTATATGTTTTATTTTTAAAATCCCATTGTAAACTACAAAAAAAGAAAACACACTTGAAATTGATTATATTCAAGGTTTATTTTTATTTGAAGCTCACTGCTTAAATATTACCTGATTACTAGACAGAATGCAGATTAAAATCTTTAACCCTTCCATAGACAAATACATACAAAATATTTTCTGAAAATTTTCAGTTTAACTGTAAATTTTCACTGACCTGTATATATTTTTAACCATCCACATTCATAAAACCTCCAGTTATATTCCTATAATGTAAATTTAATCCTTGGTTTTTAATGTAAATGTTCTCTTTGAAGCTATATTAAGAAAGTGAGAAAGTAGACTAGGGAGTCCTCTCAATGACAACTATAAGCAAGAGGAAAGATTTTTTTTTTTAAGTTTTTGTTCTCCACATTTTTTCCTCCTCTCTATCTCTAGCCAGTGAACAAGGCCCACTATTTCCTCGCCTTGAGGAATTTTGCAGAGCTGAGACCAGCCCTGTTTCAGAAGACAAAGAATCTTCCTGTCCCAACAAAAGCCTATACTCAGCCTAGGGAGAGGCGCATGGGGAGCTATAGGCGCGCAGAAAATAATTTCCTCATCCTTCACTCCTGCTGTGACACTGCCTGGAGCCCCCAGGGTGTAGAGGGTACTCGTACTTGCAGCTGGAAAGGCAGAAGGCCAGGCCTTGGCAGAGATGGCAGTGCCAAGTGTCAAGGTGTACTTATTGCTGACAATGGCACATTTTCACTGAGACTCTTATGCTTTCATAACTCTTAAAAAGACACGGAACAGGAAGAAAGGCAAAGAGAAAGAAAGAAAAATCTACTACCACCACCAAATAGAGCAACCTCTGACATTTAGCTGGCCCATCAATACATACGTTGCAAAATATATCATTCCTTTTCTGTTAATAATTCTGGTTATTTTATATGTGAGGACAGATAGATAAATAGATAAAAAATATATTAATATATTTAAGTAAATGCATTTAAATAAAATCTTTCAGAAGATGCTAGAGAAATAACTCCCTGTTCTAAACACTGGTAAATAAAAGTAAAGAATCAAGGACTTTATCCTGAAAACCTCATCTGGAGTATGGCTCAGACCTGAAGCTTTTATGAAGGTCCTCTGCGATGCTACGGCACAGGCAAGGCTGGGAAGCACCGGTCTAGACATTCATATAACTATCAGTTTACAGAGTATCACGACATACAGAAGAACCCGGTAGATGACATTACGAAGATGAAATTAGCAAATCCGGAACGTGAGGCACACTGCTCTTGCTTCTGAAGTGTGACCCATGGACCAGCAGTTTTGACAATAGGTGGGAACTTACAAATATGAGGACTCTCAGGCCTCAACCCATACCAACTAACCGAGAATCTGCCATTTAAACAAGATTTTCAGGTGATTCATAGGTGCATTAATATTTCAGAAGCACTGCTCTACAAGCAAGAGAAAACTGGTTTCTTCAACAGCAAAAAAGCAGGGAGGAAATAAAGAGAGAAAGAAGGAACATAAGAATATACTTAACTAATTATCAACACATGATAGGTGGACATTATTGGGATACTGATTCGCAAAAACTAGCTGTTCAGACAACATATATGCTTATTCAGCTACAGATAACTGAGAAAACTTGAACTGGATATTTGATATTAAAGAGCTATTAATTTTTGAGGTGTTATAAGGTCTTATAAAAATAGAGTCCTTGTCTTTTAATGATACATGATAATGTATTTATGGATTTAAGTGATAAAGTTTGGGATTTGCTTCAAAGTAGTTCAGAAGGAGAGCGAAAAGGCACACAGGATAAAGAGTAATTAAGATTCTACATAAGTAGATTATAACTGGAAATGGGCGATAGCTCCCACAGGGGGGTTCATGAGTCTATCCTCTTTGATTTTATATACACTTGAAAATTTATAATAAAAAAAAGAATATCGAATGGCTTGTTCAGGTTCTGCAACAAAAAACTAGTGATTTAATTCAAATTAGGTGTGTTTCCCTCCAATTTGTGCTTGGAACCTTCTGTTGACTTTACCCTGTCTCCAGAGCACTCAAGTATTTCCCAGTACTGCTTCCCATTCATTCATTATGTGTGACATATTGGGCATTATATTATGCTTTAGCTATACAAATTTTTATAGGAAGTCACAATAAAGGGAAAAGAGAAAGATAAACATGACATGTATCATAATAGAAACATAAGCAGAGTCCTAGGAGAGGTAAGAGGAAATATTCTGGCCATGGACGTATACACATTTCACAGAAGGAATGGCATTTGAGGTCTCTGGTTTGGGCGTTGGTAGGTAACATGTTCTACACAGTTGGGTCAGTGTGTACAGAGACAATACAGAGTGGAAATGGCCAGAACACTCTTGGATGCTAATAACACAACGTGGAGGAAAGAGAGTGCTTGGCAAGGAAATGCTTGTAGATGAGTATGAAGAAGTAAGGGAGAGCCAAGACAGGAAGGGCGAGCGCAACTGCCTTGTTCAGCATCGTACCCCGGGAATCTGGCACAATGAGTAGTGGATAATGAAGAAATGAATGGTTTTACCCTGTGATTAATTAGGAGCCATCAGATATCTTGAATGTTGGTGACATGATTATAGTTTTAGAAAAATAGCTGTGACAATAATGTGGAGAATGGCCTAGATGACTGAACAGCTGATGAGTGGGACCGAAGGCTGCACTAATAGGTAAGGAGAGTAATGGTGGGTGCCTAAACCGGAGAGGCTGCCATTGGGATAATTGAAGATCATGTTTTAAAGACATTTCTAAATGGAAATTGGCAGGATATGGTGACTGAATGTGACTGTGACCGAAAGGGAATGGTAATTGATGATTCTAATGTTTTACCGTGCAAGACTGAGTATATGATGTGATTTACTGTGGCATAGGAAAAGAGAAAAGCTTTTTCTTATAAAGAATTGATAAATTCTATTTGGTATGGGTTATATCTGAGATGCTTGAAGTCAGCATTGGAATAGTAAATCTAGGACTACGTTGGGAAGTCAGAAACTTGTGTGGGAAGCCTTTGCATATAAACAAGTAATAACACAAAAAAGATGATAGCTAACTTTCATTGAGTTCTTTAGAGACAAACACTCAATATATCTTACTCAGATGACAACTGAAGTCATAGGAATGGATAAAAAATAAATTATTGAAGGAGAGAGAAAAATGAGCTAATGAAGGATTATAAATTTAACATTTCTTGCCTCTTACTACAACTTTCACGATGTCTCCTCTTTTATTTCTTTATGCTTGCAAAGCATTAATGTACACTGTCCTTTCTTTTCTAAGCCTATAATCCACTCTAGCCTTACCTGCCTCTTAGTTGGGTTTCTTGGCCTTTCTTTTCAACAATGGTTCTGATAGCTCCTAAGAATTCCTTTATCCAGAATCCGGAGTGACCCTAAGTGAATCATTTATTTTCTCTATCCCCAAATGCTGAAATGCTCAGTTTTGCTAGAAAATGTCTCAGTATCATGTGGGTTTATGCCTTCCTTTTTATTCAGCTATTTTAACAAAGATCTATTAAAATCCTTCCATGTCCCAAACCCTATTCATGGAGTAGAAACAGTAAAAATAAAACAAAGTCTCTGCTCTCATGAGGGATCTTCTCTGGTAAGGTGTCGCTCTTCCTGGGTGCCTCTTACACCCACCTACTAACTGCATATTACAAAATGGTCAGTGGGTCTTTGCCATCTTTCTTTCCATATAATTTCCTTGTCAGTTTCAATAATGTATTTGGCTTTCACTCTCACTATTATGGCTAAAAGGATCAGAGTTGAATTTCTGGATCTACTTTTACTTACAGCTCAATTCTGGGCTCCATCTATCAACTGCATGTGGGAAGTTTCTACCAGATAATTGTGAAAGTTTCTCATTCTCAACAAGAAGAAACGCAAAATGATTCTCTCTCTTCTCTAACTAATCTACCTGTCTTTCTTCTTGTTTAGCTTTTTAAATGATTACCACCATCTTATGAGTCACTGAGGATATGAGGATAAAGTCAGCTGCAATATCCCTTCCTTATATTACATTTCGTTAAATCAGTTTTCACATTTTAAAAGATTTTTCAGATTCTCATGGAAACATATCATTTAATTTTCCTATGGAGAACAATAGAACATTACACTGAGGCAGAGGCAGCCTCCCAGGCATGGAGAGTCTGGGAGGTCACAGGAAGTCATGTCTCCCTTATACCACAAGCACTGAAGAGCCATTGCAGGGTTAGGAAAAGTCAAGGTCCACTGCGAGTCATGTTGCAACTACTCTGAAAGCTGAATAAACAGATCTAAGGGCAAGCAAGGTAGCTCTTTTGATGGACAGAGAAGATGTAGGTTTGGCCTGGGAAGAAGGAGCAAGCTTACTACCACCAAATGAACCATTCTGCCTCTGTAATTGGTACCCTGTTCCAAAACCATGAGTAGACCCTCATTTCCTTCATGTTAAATTGCAAAGACCTCAGGTTCTTTATGATCTGATCCCATTTCAAGTTTTGAGTTATAATTCCCACCATTGTATTAAGTATTCTTGGACAAACTTTAAAGACTCCAGTTTTTGAGTATACCCACCATTTTCAATTCTTCCTCCTTTTCCTCTGTCATTCTTAGCACAAAGAATAACCATTAATAATTCATTAAGACCCTGCTTAGAGTTTTCTAGGAAAAGTTCCTTAAGTCTAAAAGGGAAAAAAAATCTCCTCCGAGAGACTGTAAGGTTTCAGATTTTGTTTTCTAGTCCTATGCTACTTGTTAATACTATTTTACTTTTATTTATTTGTATGCTTAATCTGCTCAAGTAGATTGTAATTTCATTATGGGAAGGATTATTTTATTTTCTCTCAGAACCTAACTCAGTATTTTGCTCATATGAGTCAAGCAATGTTGATATATTGGAATAATATATGCTTATAAACAATAGCAAATTAAAGATAGTTCAAAATAAGTGTCAAGTATAAATATCATCCTGTGAAAGTTAAAATTAAAATTAAGATATCTTACTGATACTCGTTCTAGATCAACCACACATCTACATGAGGTTCCCAAGGAAAAATACTCATGAGAAAGTATGCACAGAATGGTGTTTATTCCAAGCTGGGGCTCTATGTTCAAATCTCAAAGCAATTCCCTAATGAAACAGACTTGCCCAAGTGAACTTGTTAATTAGAGAGAACATGCCTTCCCAAGGTCTAGGGAGAACTTCCAAGAGCCATTCTATTTTGGAAGCAGTATGGGAGTCAAGGGGGAAAGGAGAGATAAACAACAAAATAGCTAGACTTATCAAAGGAAAATCAACACTCTCTATCCTCATTTTACTTCTCCACCATGTATTTAACAACTGTACCAGAGAAGACAGAAGAGAGAGCACCCTCCTATGCACAGGACTTCTGACCCCATTGCTCACGCTGCTCAACCAATTACCATAACTGCTAATAACATTTCAAGGTCCTGGTTCATTGTAATGACCACTTTTCTTTGAGGCTGTATAAAAAGGATGGGAAGGAAATGCCTGCTCCTCCAACTTACCTTAAGTAACTTAGATTCTCCACTTCCCCTTTACCTTTTGAGGGGACAGCAAACCTGCTTTCACCCTTGAAGTTTTGTTTTTTCCCAGGGTGACACCCTGAATGGACCATTTGGGAAGGCATTGATAACCTGTATAAAACAGTGTTCTTGTAGCCCTCATGGCGACGGAGAAGAAGTCCAGGCTATAAAGTTATAAGGGGAGCTTGAGGCTAGGCAGAGAGTGACTGCGGTAAGAGTGGGCATTCATTTAAGATTTGGTGTAGTTAGTGAAGTGAGGAGAATAGCTTGGTCTTTGGATTACTGTGCGTTTGTCATTTTATTCTTCTTGGTAACAAGACAATATGAAATTTTCTGGGGAAAAAAGTCAATGTAGTCTTTTGGGATATTAAGACATTTGGTAAATATTCATAGCGGTATCTCAAAAATATGGATTAATTATTTCAACCTTGACTGCATCTTTTAAAAAAAATCTTGTTTATTCTATTATAGTTGTCCCAATTTTCCCCTGCTTTGACCTCCCTCCACCCAGTTCACTCCCCACTCCCACAGTCGTTCCCCACCCTGTTGTCCATGCCCAATGGGTCATTCATACATGTTCTTTGACTAATCCCTTCCCCTTCTTTTCACCATTCCTCCCTTTCCCCCCACTATGGCAGCTGTCAGTCTATTCCATGTTTCCATGTCTCTGGTTCTGTTTTGCTGGCTTATTAGCTTATTTTGTTCATTAGACTCCTCTTATAAATAAGATCTTATGGTATTTGTCTTTCATTGGCTAGCTTATTTCACTTAGCATAATACTGTCCAGTTCTAACCGTGCTTTGCAAAAGGTAGGAATTCTTTCTTTCTTTCTGCTGCATAGTATTCCATCGTGTAAATGTACCACAGTCTTTTAATCCATTTATCTACTGATGGTCACTTAGGTTGTTTCCAACACTTGGCTATTGTATATAGCACTACAACTCCAGTCTTTGAAATCCTGCTTCCCGCAGTTATGGAATACAATGTCTCTGACTTTCCTGAAATATTTTATGTCTTTTTCCGGTTCTGAGTCCCTCCACCCCAATTTTTCATATAGAAATTGTACCAGCAAGTCTTTCACCATGTAAGGATTTTCATAGAATTGCAGACAATTTGCTGTGGAAACTTTCTCCTATCGTTATTTTTTCTCTATTAGAAATATAGGGCATTTGCTAATAATATCAGTAATATAAAATAAAGGAACAGTACTTCACACAGTCCAACATTTAACTAGTTCCGCCCCTATTAGCTTTATGTTTGCTGAGAAGTCAAGCAGCTTTGAGATGTATAAGTAAAAGATTTAAGAGAAATAAAAGAAATATGTTTTCAATGACAAAAATACTAGGTTGTTTTTCTTCTAGCAAAAAACAGCTACCCAAGAACCCTTATATTCTCTCCAACATAGTTGACCTTTAAAACTTCACTTCTTGAAAATTAAAATGAAAAATGTCTGCTATGTAAATTAAAAGAAATAAAACAAACATTGGGGAATGTGTGGGAGGGGAGTGAAACAGCAGGATTCTTCTTAGAAGCCTCAGTGGAGCGCGCTCCAAACCCCATAAGGGAGTCAGTATAGCTTCCCCCCTCACTCCTGCCATCCAGATGGCTTCCTTGTGAAGTATGGGGAAACAATTTATCCTTTGCACTTGCCTAAAATAGAATTAGTTATAGAGCATTATCTCTCCAGGAAGGGTGTGATGGGGATAGTTCCTTGGCCCTCCTGTGACATCACTTTCAAAGCAGAGGCTCATTGAACCCTGAGCCAGTTGGATATTCCTCAAACGGAGGACGGTTTGAGATGGGAA
The DNA here is from genome assembly GCA_004026545.1 of Mormoops blainvillei. Lineage (NCBI taxonomy): Eukaryota > Metazoa > Chordata > Mammalia > Chiroptera > Mormoopidae > Mormoops > Mormoops blainvillei. Next base: position 68,950 of record PVJD01006325.1, read on the forward strand.
GCTGAAGGTACCAGCACGGTGTAGAGTTCATGGGGATCTCTCAGAAATCTTGTAGCCATAGTACTTACAAGAAGAGTTTTGGGTATATGAAGAACTCATACAACTATGGGAGAAAAATCCAATTAAAATAATGGGCAGAAGATCTGAATAGGCATTTCTCCAAAGAAAACACCCAGATGGCCAATAAGTACATGAAAAGATGCTAAACAGCACTAACCGTTAGGGAAATGCAAATTAAAATGACAATGAGATATGACCTCACACCTATTAGAATGACTATTATTGAAAAGACAAGAAATAACAGATCCTGGTGAGGATGTGGAGAAAGGGGAATGTTTGTACACTCTGGGTGTGAATGTAAATTGGTGCAACCATTATGCGAAACAGTATGGAGCTTGCTCAAAAAATTAAAGATAGAACTACCATATGATCCAGTAGTTCCATTTCTGGGTATTTATTCAAAGAAAATAAAAATCAGTAATTTAAAAAGATATATGCAGTATGCTGTACACCTGAAACTAATACAAAGTAATATTGAATGTAAACTGTAATTGAAAAAAAAAATTTAAATGTAAAAAAGAAAAATGTTAGTTATAATAAATGTATTTATATGAAAAAAAAGATATATGCACCCCTCCGCTTATGGTGGCATTGTTTACAATAGCCAAGATACGGAAGCAACCTAGGTGTCCAGATGAATGGATATGGAAAATCTTGTATATATATGGGATGTTATTTAGTGATAAAAAAAGAATAAAATCTTGCCATCTGTAACACCATAGAGGGCACTAAGGGCATTACACTAAGTAAAATAAGTCAGACAGGAAAAGACAAAGTACCACATGATCTCACTAGCACGTGAAATTTAAAACACAGACAAACGACCTGAGCTCATGGATACAGAGAGTGGATTGGTGGCTGCCAGAGGCATGGGGAAGAGGGTGGATAAAATGGATAAAGGAGATCAAAGGTACAAACTTCTAGTTATAAAAAAAAATTAACTCATGGAGATATAATGGTTCATAATACTGTACTGCATATTTGAAAATTGCTAAGAGAATAAATTTTATAACTTCTTAATCACAAGAAAAAAAACTTTTAACTACGTATGCTTATGGATATTAACTGGACTTATTATAGTGATCATTTCTCAATGTATACAAACATCTAACCATGTTGTATCCCTAAAAATAATATAATGCTGTATGTCAATTATACCTCAGTTAAAAAGAAATAGTTTTTGCTCTGGCTGGTGTGGCTCAGTGGGTTGAGCACTGGTCTGCAAACTAAGAGCTCATTGGTTCGATTTTTGGTTAGGGCACATGCCTATGTTGTGGACCAGGTCCCAGGTTGGGGGCATACTGGAAGTAACCAATTGATGTTTCTCTCACACATCGATGTTTCTCTCCTCTTTCTCCCTTCTTTACCCTCTCTCTAAAAAATAAATGATATCTTTAAAAAAAAAAACAAAAAAACTTTTGACCTCCAGACATCTATCTCTTCACTTAACAATAAGAATAAATAGATGGGTTTTTGTTTTTGTTTCTCTTGTTTGTTCTTTTATTGCTTTCGGTTTTATATCCCAAATATGAGTGAAATCATATGGTTCTTGTCTTTTTCTGACTTACATCACTTAGCATGATATTCTTAAGATCCAACCATATTCTCGCAAAGAAAAACTCAGACACTGACAACAGTATGGTGGTTAGCAGAGGCGGCTGGAGGGTAGTAAAGGATAAAGGTGTTAAAAAATATGTTGATGTAAGAAGATGACTTTGGTGGGCACACAATGCAATATACAGATAATGTGTCATAGAATTGCATATAGAATTGCATAGAAATCTATATAATTTTACTAAGCAATGCCACCCCAATAAATTTAAATAATAAAAAACTAAAATTTTAAAACATAAAATAAATAAATAGATGGTTAGAGGTTTAATTGAAAACATTAATGAGGATTATTTTGCCTTAGTTCTCAAACATTTTTCAAATGTGATCTTGCTATAGAAACCTTTAGCTTATGTTTCATTCACTCAAAATATAGGGAATTATCTAATTTACTGAATCACCAGTGACTTGCATGTGTGGAAGCAAAAAAACTATAATTAAACAGGGTATTGTATAGTTGATAGTTGAAAGAAAAATACCCTGAAGGAGCTGGATTAGGACTGGCATCATTATCATATTTGAATTGCAGTCTTCCAGGTTATTCTCTGCCTTTTGTTTTAGGAAGAAAGGTGTTTATGAAGCACATCAACAGGAAGTCACAGAGTGAGAGAGCTTTGTTTAACATCTGTCTGTCAGCTCACCGCACCACTGTGGGGAGATTGGCAGAGCTTTTTGGCATTTAAGAAGGCGTCTTTGTGCTTGTAGAAGTAGCTTCCAGTCTAAGACAATTTCCCATGCAGCTGGAGATGCACATACTGCACAATTCAGAAGTAAATTCTCTCTTCCTACATTGTCTTTTTATATATTTATTATTTTAGAAACTTTGGCACAAATTCTGAGTTGTGTAGACTATATATGTAGAATTGAGTTTTCCATTGTATTTTTTGCTTTTTTAAACACCCTAATACTATAGTTTTTCAGTGTATTTCTTTTTTAAAATCATACAGTCTTCTGTAAAAAATAAGAAAGAAATAGACTAGAGTGTCTATTCCACCAGGAAAGATCTAGGCATTTAATTTTAAGGGTTGGCACGAAAATGTGCCTAGAGAAGATATTTCTGCCTGAGTTACCTTGAAAGTAATATATCTGGTTGTTTTTTTTGTTAATTTTTATTTTTAAAAGATATGTTTGAGAGTTTATGAAATTCTACCACATTCAAGTACTAAGTGAAGTCAGCTATTTCACTGTCCCTGATTAAAATTATCAGCACATTCCCAGAAGCAGCTTTCAACTGGAGATTAATTTGTAGAGGATAAAATACTCATCAGTTCATCCAGAGCATAAGCACAGATGGAAGAATGGTGAAAATGATACTTTTTGAATAATCAGAAATTTTTCAGGTTAAAATAACACTGCTGCCACTTAATTTCATTCATACAGAAATGAAATTTACCAAATAATATTTGTGAATTATTTGGTAACATCTGTATGTAATTGTAATCATTTTATAAGAGATGTACTTTTTAATTAAATTTATTGGGATGACGATAGTTAATAAAATTATCTAGGAAGAGATGAATTTTAGGAACATCAGTGTTAACTTTTACCCATATAAATACACAAAATTAGTATGCAGTTTTGGAAGTAGATCATGGATAATCATGGGAGAGTCCCATTCTCAAGCAGCAAACATACATAACAGGAAATCATCAAGTTTTCTTTTTAAGATGATTGCCTTTGGTTCCAGTTCAAGATGGCACCATAGAAAGATCCCGAACTCACCTCCTCCCAAGGAAACACTGAATCTACTGCTACATAAGGAACAATTTCCTCAGATGGGGGAAAACCCTCAAAACTGGTAAAGCAACTTGTTTGTACGGGGCAAGTGAAAATAAAACTACATCTAAGCAGCTAAAAAAGGCTGAGACACACTCCTGCCATTAACAGCCCCCTCCACTCCCAGCACGGTGACACACAATCGAGAGAACAGTCAACACCCACAGCTTCTCCCTGAGAAGCGAAGGGTCCATATCCCACCCATATTAAGCACCCCAACGTTTACGGCCTGCTCCTGAGAGATGAGCCCCTAAAGCGTCTAGCTTGAAAACCAGCGGGATCACGCCCAAGAGACCCATGGGGCTGAGGGGAACTGAGAAAAGGTTCTAAAATACTTACTGTTAGACTCACAGGGCCCAGAGCCCAGGGCAGAAGCAGCCATTTGAAAAGTACCCAGATTTTGTGAGAAAGAGGCTCATTTTCTATGTGTGGTGATGGATGTTAACTAGATTTACTGTGGTGGTCATTTCACAACTAACACAAATATTCAATTATTATGTTATATACCTAAAACTAAGATAATATGTGAATTATATCTCAATTAAAAAAATTACTCTCAGGATTTGGTTTTGAGCAACAGGGTACGTGGTAGAGTCATTTGCTGAGACAGAAACAACCTGGGAAGAAACAGGCAGGAGGATGTAATGAAGACTTGTTTAAGATATCACTAGGCATCTGAGCGGTAGTCAGTTAAATGAGTTCAAACATTAAGATGGTCAGAGACAGTTGTAAGTATGAACCTATCATCTTACTGATAACATTTCAGAGTCATGAAATTGAATGATATTACCCAGCAAGTGAGAATGATAAAGTGGGTATAGGCAACTCTTTTAAGGAGTTTTGCTGTAAGAGAAGCGCTCGGAAGAGTGGCGGCCTACCGACACTCACTGAAGGCCTGTGATGTATGATGACCTGCATACGATGAAATAGGCCTCAGCTGATGAAAAAGCCATGTTTGAAAATGTGGTAAAAGGATGTTTTTTCTCTTAAGAAACAAAATATCAAAAGTCAGCATCCCCAATTCTAGTTTTTTAACCAATCATGTCACACAATTTTCTAAAAAAAATTAAGTTTCTAATTCAAAACTGTCTCTGACGAGAAGATTCTAATACAACTTCTCTCAATCTATCACTAAGATATGCATAAAGAGAAGTTTTTAAAAATTCACAATTTTGAAAAGCAAGTCTGTCAGAAAACATTACAGTATGTGAGAGGAAATAACATTAATTATTCAGCAGATAGAATTAAAGTAGAAAAAACTCACAGAGCACAGGCTTGACTTTGCTTCAAGGATTAAAATTAAACACAAAATGCAGACCACGCTTGAGAATCCTCCAAGCAGATAAAACCATTTAAGCCACGTAAGCAAAACTAAATCTAGCTTATTTTACGAATATAACCAGCACTTTGAACCAGCCCCCTACTGTCTCAAAATTGCCATCATAATGACCAACTGGGTAACAGCCTGTCAAGGCCGGGCAGGTTCATGGGGTTTGTGCCGACGGATGAAAAGTCGCGGAGCCGTGGGCACGCTTGGCATGCCTTCATTCAAGGGTGGGCGAATCAACGCAAGCTGCAAGCTGAGTGTGTGTTCCTGGGGGGCCCCCTACCCCCTAATATACTGGAAACAGGCTAAGCCAGCAGGGAGCCATCAGGATGTGGAACAATAAGATTCAGCGCATATGAGCCTACTCGACATTCTGGGGACCCTTTATTGGACCCAGACTCAGGCTATGGAAGTGCTTATCGGGCTCAGTCTCAAGGCTATGAGAACACGACTTATCTTCGTTCCCCAGACATCTGGGTGAGGACGCCAGGCTGCCTCTGTTTACCCTGTACCAACCACTTTCAAGATTAAACAGCTTCCTCATTTTCACTTTCCAATTCATTTTGTAACTTCATGCCCCTGAGCATCATGTCAGTTTTTATTTTCCTAGACTCCCAGTTCATGAACTGTTCTTATATGCGCACTAAACCCTAAGTAAATACTGTTTATTAATTTGGTGGCTTAAATGTTGCTATTTCTGGATTTTTGTCACAAGATCCAGATAACTTGATAAAAGGCATTTCTTCCAACTTCCGGATAAAGATGGCAGAATACAAACAGGCATTTACTTTTGCTCCTTTCTGAATTCTTACTGAAACTACAGGATGGGTTTTATTTAAGACTGAAGACCAAAAGGAAGAAAAGAATAAAACAGCAGCACAATTTTTTAAAAACTGAAACATTAAATAGAAAAGAGCCAACTTACCAGACCTTACGGTGCTGGATCCCAAGGTACTTGCAGGGAAAGCCCAGAAACAGCCAGATTCATAGCATTGAAATTGACACCTGATAATCATAATTAAGTATTGGTAGCACCTGGTACCTCTGAGGTAGAGATGGAGGTGGGGCTACAAGGAGGATCATTCATTAAAAATTGCTCAAGAAGCTGTTAGTGTCTCAGTCCCACCCCCTACTTCATGTAGTTGATGCCTTTCTCTCTCCAAACCTGGCAGAGGAGGCGAGATTTGTTCTCTACAGACAGTAAACCAGATATTCTTCAGACTAGGGAAGTCAGAACAGTTAAGGGTAGAAGTTCCGCGCTGACAAGAGGTGAATTAAGAGTACCTACATCCAGAATGCCAAGTCTGCTTCAAATGCAAAAGTACACTGTCTACATGTAAAAACTAAACACATAGCACTCTTAGATGGAAGCTTAGGTATGAATATTCATAACTTTGAATTATAAAATTTCTTAAATATGGCACCAAATCCACAAGCAATCAAAGAAAAAAATGGATAAACTGTACTTGAGTTGAAAACTTTGGGCTTCACAAAGACACTATTAAGGATGTGAAAAAAACAACTCAGAGAGGAAGGAAGGGTCTAGTGTGAAGACAATGTAAAGAACTATTACGGTTCAACAATTAAGATAAAAACTCAATTTTAAAATGGAAAAAGGGTTTGAAATAGACATTTCCTCAAAGATAAGCAAATGGCTGGTAAGCACATGAAAAAGATGCTCAACATCTTTAGGGAATTAAGGAAATGCCTATTAAAACCACAGTGAGATGCCCTCTAGGATGATTGTAATCAAAAAACAAAGTTTGGGTGAGAAGGTGGAGAAATCGAAACCCTCAAATACTGTTGATAGGGATGTAAAATTATTATTTCACTCTTAGATATATAGACAAGAGAAATAAATACACATGTGCACAGAAAAATCTTGTATGTGACTGTTCATAGCAGCATTATTCATAAGCTTATTTAAAAATAAGTTTATTTACTTGCAATATTTCTTGTCATTCCCTTCTGGCTTATAAAGAAATTAAGGAAGACTCAAATAAATGGAAGCATATACCGTGTTCATGAATTGGAAGAATTAACATCATCAAAATGTCCATTCTCCCCAAAGCAATTTATAGATACAATGCAATCCCTATTAAAATACCAAGGATATAGTTCACAGATATAGAACAAACATTTCAAAAATTTATATGGACTCATAAATGACCCCAAATAACTGCAGCAATTTTAAGAAAGAAGAACAAAGTAGGGGGGATCATAGTACCTGACATCAAACAATATTATAAGGCCACTGTAATCAAAACAGTCTGGTATTGGCATAAGAACAGACCCATAGATCAATGAAACAGAATAGGGAGCCCAGAAATAAACCCATGTCTCTATGGTCAATTAATATTCAACAAAGGGGACAGAAGCATAAAATGGAGTAAAAATAACCTCTTCAAAAAATGGTGTTGGGAGACCTGGACAGCTACATGCAAAAAAATGAAGCTCGGCCACCAACTTACGCCATACACAAAAATAAACTCAAGGTGGATAAAAGACATAAATATAAGCGGCAACAAAATAAAAGTCCTAGAGAGAACATAGGCAGAAAAATCTCAGCTATTCCACGCAGCAATATTCTCACTGATATGCCCCCTGGAGCAGGGTCATAAAAGAAAGAATAAATAAATCAGACTTCATCAAAATAAGAAGCTTCTGCACAGCTAAAGAAAACATCAGCAAAATGAAAAGGAACCAAATGTATGGGAAAACATATTTGCCAATGATACCTCAGACAAGCATTTGATCTCCAAAATATATAAAGAACTCACATGACTCCACTCCAGGAAGACAAAGAATCTAATTTTAAAAATGGGCAAAGGACCTGAACAGACACTTCTCCAAGAACATACACAGGGCCCAGAGACACATGAAAGAATGCTCAGCATCACTAGCCATCAGAGAGATGCAAATTAAAATCACAGTGAGATACCACTTCACGCCAGTCGGAATGGCCATCATAAACAAATCAACAAACAAGTGCTGGTGAGGATGTGGAGAAAAGTGAGCCCTAGTACACTGTTGGTGGGAATGCGGACTGGTGCAGCCACTGTAGAAAACAGTTTGGAATTTCTTCAGAAAACTAAAAATGGAACTGCCTTTTGACCCAGCAATTCCACTGCTAGGATTATACCCTAGGAATCCTGAAACACCAATTGAAAAGAACCTATGCACCCCAATGTTCATAGCAGCACAATTTACACTAGCCAAGTGCTGGATGCAAGCTAAGTGCCCAGCAGTAAATGAGTGGGTCAAAAAGCTGTGGTGCATTTACAGAATGGAATACTACACAGCAGAAAGAAAGAGGGAGCTCCTACCCTTCACAACAGCATTGATGGAAATGGAGAGCATCGTGCTAAGTGAAATAAGCCAGGCAGTGAAAAACAAATACCATATGATCTCGCCTATAAGTGGAACCTAATCAACAAAACAAACAAAGGGCAAAGTGGAACCAGACACTTGGAAACAAGGAACAAACTGACAGTAACCAGAGGGGACAGGGGAGGGAGATAATGGGGGAAAGAAGGGGAAGAGTCATCAAGGAACATGCATAAAGGACCCATGGACAAGGCCAAAGGCAGGTAGGATTGAGGGTGGGAGGTCGGGGTGGGTGGGGTGTGGGAAAGCGGTGGCAGGAAAATGGAGACAGCTGCCACTGAACAACAATTAAAAAATTAATTTAATTTTAATTTAAAAATTAAAAATAATAAAAAATAAATAAAGTTTATTTAAAAGATTATATAGTATGCTGTATTATAATTTACATAGTAACTTTCCAGTTGTGGGATATGTAGGTGGTTTCTAGGTTTTTACAATTATAGGGAATGACCATATTTGATAAAAAACTTTGTTCAGATTTCTGATTACTTCTCTAGACTGGGTTTCAAGACATGGATTGATTGTAGTAATAAGAAAGTAAAGGTTTTTGATAAACATTGCAAAATCATTTTCCTCACAGTTTTCCCAATGCCCATTTTCCCCAAATGTGTAATAAATTTACTTTTCACCTTCAACTTTGTAAGCATTATGCATTCTCATATATATGAGTTTATTTTTTTCTTAAGTGCTGAAGCATATAAAAGCATTAAAACCCCCAAATCCTTGCGTTCAAGATGCTTTCAGTCTAGGGGGAGAGACCGGTAAAAAGACATAGGCAACAACAACAAAAAAGTACAATGTACACAGGACTTTTTCAGCAATGTCTGTTTTTCGAGCATCAGAATCCTGTCATCTCTCATCTCTGCGCAGGGGTGTGCTTGGCTGCAACACCTGAACTCTCCGTGTCTAGATATGTTTGGATTTCTTTGAATCAAAGGGTGGTAGATGACAATACATTTCATTATTTACCTTTAATTTATGTGATGTATAACTGTGATTATTTTGAAAGCATGTATTCCCTCTTTTATAAATTGAGATATACTTCAGGTATTTATTGAGTGAGACTTGAGAATTTTCTCCGACATGTGTATCTGCTGATTTAGAGTTTTGTTTTTTTTTAATCATTCTCTTTCTCAAGATGTTTAAATAGATTAGTATGTAACTTTGTTAATTGTATCATTATTCTTTTAAAAATGATCTCCACATGTGTTGACATAATCCATGTCTTTACATATTTTCTGCTCCTAAATCTTTATTCTTAATTGGATTTTTCAGTTTCGTGTTTTAAGTTTAAAGAATAATTTTGTCGTACCAAATTTTAGTATACCAATTAGTGTTTAACTGTTGTTTAGGACTTTCTTCTTCCTGTTCATGAGGCTCATTTTTTTTTTAATGCTCACAGTTTAGCTTCCTTAGTTGAATACCTTTCCTATTTTATTATATCTTTAATGACTGGAATTCTCTTTTATTTTTTAAAATCATGACATTTTTCAAGTTTGGAGATAGTGCAGAGAATAATATGACAGCCTACATGTAATTATCATTCAATTTTATCAATTTAAAAATTTTTGCAGTAATTGCTGTAGATAATTTTTAAGTTAAAAAGAAAAAAAGACTGAATTAGTTTGCAAGGGTGGTCTCACAAGATACCACAAACTGAGAGACTTAAACAATAGCAATTTATCATCTTGCAGTTCTGGGGGCCAGAAGTCTGGAATCAAGGTGTCAGCAGAGCCACACTCCTCTTGAAGGTGCTCAGGGAAGGAGCTTTTTCAGGCCTCCTATCTGCCAGAATTTCCTTGGCTTGCGGCAGCATATTTTATAATTTTTTATATTTATAATATTTTATAATTTTTCAAAATAACCTTAGCTTATTTTTTTTGTACAAATCTATGCTCTTTTATGTCAGCTTGTCCTGTTCCATGAAAACTTTTCTTGGAATTTTGATTAGAATTGCTATGAATTGAATTTATAGACTAATTGAGGACAATTTGACACATGCACAGTACTGAGTCTTTCTATTTATAAACACTTTATCATTTCTACTTATTGGGTGTCTTTTTAGTTTCTAATGTTTAAAAATTTTTACCATTATGATCTTACATATATTATGAGATTTATCTCTACATAACTTACTCTGTGAACAGTATTTTTCAATTATATTTTCCGATTTGACCTTTGCTAACATATAGAAAATATCATTAATTTTTATGTTCTGTTATAATTTTTCCACCTAAAAATATCTTGCTGAACTTTAATATATGTTTAATATTTCTATAAATTCTCCTGGGTTTTGTATGAACCCAATTCAAATACAGCTGAATTTTAATTTTAATCTAGTAAATAAGTTTAATGCTGCAATATTTTTGTTCCACAATTATTGCCCTTTAGTCCTTAAAGATAATGTTTCATTTTTACCTCTGATGAGATATCTGTTTACTGTCTAATATTTTTTATTTGTTGGTAATTTGAACTCTCTATGTTACTTTCCTAATTTTGTCTCTGTGTCACTGATGTTCTCAGGTTTCAGAACAACAGATTTAGATGTGGCTTTATCTTTATGTTTACTTATCCTGTTTGGTACTTATATAGAGTAAATCTTTATATCTGAGAATCTGTATCTTTCATATGGAAAAATCTACAGGATTTAGCCACTTAAATATTGCTTCTCTACTGTCCTCCATTCTTTTACTCAGGAATCATTGTTAACTATTTGAGCTTTTCAAGCTATTTTTCAAACCATTTAAGTTTCCTGTCCCTTTGTGCTGAGTGTCTGGTACTATAACTCTTCACTAATCCGCTAGTATTGAGTCTGATGGAATATTTATTTCAGTGAATATAATTTTCACTGCCAATGTCTTACTACTCCTCATATACACTTATTCTTGTTTCATTTCTATGTGCTTTTACTTTGTAACTTCTTGTTCATTTTAATGATCACCATGACTTCATACGTGTCACTCAGAATATTAAACACACATTTAAAGCTGCTATTGACTAGCCCATAAAATCAATCTCACCTGCAGTAGGATGTAGTGGGTAGTGGGAGTAGTCTGCCCTGAAGTGCCTACAATAAGGGGGTATATTGACTCTACAGAATTTAAAAATCTATTTTTCAAAATGAACTTAAATATAACCATTTTATCGCCAGCATAGAATAGTGTTTCTACACATCATCACTGAGAATGACCAAGAGGCCCTTAATGTTCCCTCAGCTTGACTGAACTTTACACAAGTTTCCTCCTGGCCATAGGCCCCTGAACTTTCTTTTTTTGGAGTTTCTCCCCTTTGAGATATAAATCTTCTCTTAGCCTCTTGTCATTTTTACAACCCAGAAATGTCTTTCTCAAGAACTCAGGAGTCATGACTTTGAAATGGAATCATCAAGAAAGACAGAGCTTGTATCTCCCAGACTCTGTAGGAAGGTAGGACCGTAACCTTGCTAAATGCCAATTGGCAAGCGCAGATGGCACAATCATATTGACCAAGCTCCCCTCAACCAATGCCTGCCAGTACTTTTCCATTAGCTCATGCAGTGCTTAAACCTGTTCCATCTTTTGTTTCAGCCGAGTTCAGTTCTATTTCTTCCTCCTACTGCAATTTTCTTGAATAGTCTTTCTTGCCTGTGTAACTCTGTATGGTGTAATTATTCCTGGAAAGTTCAAAATGCTCTACTCCCACAGTCACCTGGAGTTCTTATTAAATGAAACTATATTCTAGATCCTGGTTGTATTTGCCTTTCTTAACATAAAGTACTCTCATACCATTAGTTTTCAGGACTCTTGTTGTTGGATTAGGTAATGTGAATAAGTGTGCTAATTTATACACACACACACACACACACACACACACTTTATCTTTTCTTCCTTACTATGTAGTTGAGTGTGGTAATATTTCCAATTAAAAAAAATAATGCATTGCAGTAGTATTGGCCTGGTGGCCAAATTCTGGACAATGAGAGTGAAAGTTTAGAGGGTCTATACCCCAACCTGTCCTTCCTGACAAAAAAATAAACCTCACCTTTTAAAATCTGCTATATTTTGATTTTTCTGTTACATTCAGCTAAACTCAGCTGATTAACTGATACAGCTTCAATGGCACATATAGCCTGCCACAAGGAATTCCTCCTTTCAGAAAATGGAATTACAGTTTGGAGAAGCTGCCCTGTTTTGTTATGAACGGTGACGTGAGTGTAGTCCACTGACTGTCTCACAGTGAGGCATCTCCTTACTAGTTAGCTGATATTCTTTGATGGAGTTTACAAAGCATTGATTTTTTACTCACCTTTCAGATACCGGATGCCAACTTAGACCAGCATTTACCAAGTTCTTTTCTTTTTAGAACAAATTAAACATACAAAGTAGTAGTAAACCTGCATGATAACAGGAAAGAGGAGAGAAAATAGTAGCAGAGTGGCACCTGGAGTGAGAGAAGAGGACTATGAAACTGACCCCAGAGTGTTACTATGTTCGTAATGGAGTATTAGCTTGTAATCATATCAGCTCATTATCTTGCATTACAAGGTATTTTAAAATGCTGTTTTCTTTTTGGATAGGCAGCGGTGCTTTCACTCAATCCCCTCTAGCAGTCACAGATGTGCAGGTGCATTACTCTGCGTGCTCGCATTTCTAACCATAAGGGAGAGCACTGAGAATAATTCACACTGACTGATCGTCAGGCTTGTTTCTCCCTCACATAATAGAAATTTTCTTCATTCCTGGCTTTGGTTTCCATATTTCATTGTTAACTAGCATTCTTTTGATATCTAATGTATGTTGTCTGCCCTCAAGTGAAGAAATACTCTTTTAAATATTAAGCCTTAATACTGATTAATAATAATATTAATTACCAGTTACATATTTAATAGTCCAGGTAAATGTTGCATTTGTGGAAAAAATAATTACTGCTGACTGAAACTTAATTATTTTATTCTTGTGTAAATATTTGGAGACATCTGCCCCCCCATGCAAAATTTGGTTTCTGATAAGCAAATAAAGGAATTAGAAATAACAGATTGCCATTACTTCCAATTCATATTTCTGAAAGTGAATATTTTAGTGAAAATCTTGGTTTAAAGTATACTATAAACCAGGAATTTGGAATGAAAATAACTGAAATAGCATATCATAATAATGATGATACATATTATTCTTAAATTATATGTCTCAAAAACCATATCCTGTACAATGATCAATGTTTCCTATAACAAAATATTTGATAAGAGAGTGTATTATGGAAAAGATTTATGAATCAGGATTTGGATTTATGAAGTTATAGGGTAGACCGTTGCCTTCTGATGTCATGTGAGGACATCTTTGTACCCAAAACTTTCCCAGATGCCCATATGATATCAGGTAAATGGAAGTGTCACTGCTGAAGCATTCCTGTAGCTCCACCAAATCAATAGGAAGGCTGGAGAAACACTTTTCATTAGTTACAAAACAAGTTAAGGCTCAACCAAGATTCAGCCATAGAAATGTGTACTCATTGTGGTGATTATAGGGGGGCATGGGGAGCATAAGGGGACTAAATAGTAATGGAAAAAATACAATTAAAAAATTTTAAAGAAGAGAAATGTGTGCTTAGGTCATGTGGCAGGTGCTTAGGTCATTATGCTCTCACTACTCCATTCCCTTGCAATTACAATGTACATTCACACCCTTGCCATGGTCTCTTGGTTAAAAAGAAAAAGCATAATTCCTAGACTTGAGTTCGGGCTTGGCCATGGGATGCTAGCCACCCAGTGGGATGTTAGCGGATGTGATATAGCAAAGGCTTGTAATGTGCCTAGAATGTGCACGCACCAGGTATCCCGCTGTCCCAGAAAAATGTGAGCCATGTGGAAAAGGCCTAAACATGGCACATGGCCTGGAGCCAAGTCCAGCTGAGTCCCAGTTAGCATGCAATGCATGAGTGAGAAACAAGTGCTTTGGTTGTATGCCACTGAGATTATTGCTTGTCGTGCAGTAAAAGCTGAATGACACAGGAAAGCAATGCTCCCAATACTACTAGACACTGCCAGTCATAGATGGTGCTAAAAAAAACATTGCAATAAAGGAAGGACTTTTAATAAGGCAATAAACTAATCAGATGATATGTTTTAGAAACACCATCCCAACAGTGTGGAGGCTAAATTGGAGAGAGCTGCCACTGGAAGTAACACCCTACTTAAGGGGCTATTGTAATACTGTAGAAGAAAATAATGCATGGGAGCAGGAAACAGGAAATACAATAATCAAATGCAGTGATAAAATATAGAATAAATAAAAGTATAAAATATGGAAGATAAAATATAAAAGATAGGTTTTACATAAATCTCTGATAAAATATAGAAGGTGAAACAGAGGAATGAATCTAGAACAACTCCCATATTTCAAGTTGTGAGATTAGAAAGACAGTGGAGTCATTGATCAGGCTAAAGATTACAAAAGAAATTGGTTATAAGAAAAAGCAAATAAATTCAGTTCATTTGAATTTTGTTGAGTGTTAAAAAATAAGTAGAATCACACTTTGAACATGACAGGCCTTGTACATGACTAATTATTCTTGAATTTGATCTATTATCACTGTATAGTCTAAAGTAGATTAAGTTCTTTATTATATTTTTTTGTATCATTGACTTACATGGAGTTTAGAGTCTACTAACATCCCTATTTTCGTTTCATAAGCATATTGGGTAATGATTTGCCTCCTTATTCCAGCTTATTAAAAGATTCCTCAAGCTTAATAATTTTATCCACTACATTTCTGTCTACCTGAGCCTTCTTAGTTCATGAACTTACTTGATAATTATGGCAACTACGCTGACTTACTAATGAACCCATGTTCACTGCTAGCTATCACCTCCTGCTTTTGGGGGTTCATAAACCATCTGTTTAATCATCTCTTCCAGTGTTTTACAGATAATTTATATGTCTGCCAGTTTGATTCTTTTAGAATGTGTCTTTTTTACCATGTTAAAAACAAAATTAGAAAAAACATTTCCCACCTCAATTCTATTTGTATTACTTCTATTTTTTTAAAACTTAACAATAATTACTCTTACTGATTCTACAATTAAACATGTAAATCCCTTACATATGGTAATCGATTAATTTGGGCTGGGGACTTGAATTCACTTAAAGAGGCTATCTACTTCAAGTATTGTGTCAAAGACTATCTAATGTTCTCCTCAAACCAGTTCTTCTTGTACACTGAAGGACATTTCCCAACTTCCTGTGCAGTTATGTTTGAACCATGTGAATAAGTTTTGACCAGTAAGATATAGAGGGACATCTATCTATCTATCTATCTATCTATCTATCTATCTATCTATCTATCATCTATCTATCTACCTACCTATCCACCTACCTATATCTTATAGCTCTGGCCATAAAACCCTTGTATAATTCCCCCGTCTTCCTTTTTGCAGTGAACTGAGGCCCCATGTAGTTAAGATATTAATAGCAGAAGGCAGAAAGGGCCTGTAAAGCTGTCTCTTTCCAAGGAGAGCATCAGACCCACAGGGGGCTATACAATTTTGGGCTTTGTTTTGACTCCAGCATAGGATGGACTACCCTGATGTGAGAAGATTATTTCCTTTTTAATATGTGCTTTTTCCCTTTTATTTAGAAAAGATTCCCATTATGGAAGAAGATGAACATAAAAATAAGCAGTGTGCTTTTATTCTGTTATCAGTTAAATTTATATCACATTCTCTAAGCAATGCATTTATGTCATCTTTGTTCTACTTAATCTATAATTCATTCATTCATTCATTCAACAAATGTTAGCACCTACTATGGGGCAAGAACTGGTCTAGGTGGTTGATGGAAAAAAAATAGTAGAAAGGGTAGTGAGATAGGGAATGTGGGGATAGGGATGGCAACTCAAAATCTTAAATCCGGTGGAGAGGTAGGGCCTTCCTAGGAAGGTGAGACTTGAACAATGACATGTAGGATATAAGGTTATAGACCTTTTATTTTCTTTAAAATATTTTTCTAAATTTCACCATTTGGATGCTTTAATTTTCCCGAGTTTAATCATGTTAAATTTTATATTTATCTTCTTTTGGTAACTGTTCTATTTCTTTCTGATGAATCATGTGACTTGTCACAAAGAAAAGGCAGCAGATCTTAAAAAAACAAATATCAAATACTCATTAACCAGGCATAAAGATAATTATACATAGTATCTAATTTAATCATCAAAACCCTTTGAGATGGGGTAGATATTTTTATTCCCGTTTACAGATGAGGAAACAGATGTTAGGTTGCTTAAGTAACTTGCTCAATGTTACGGAAATGGTGAGAGAAAAAATTTCAAACCAAAACTCCAAAAGATTTGACCACTTGCAGGTTTTAACCACTATTCCATATATACTAACTTATCTGTACACATCTATTTGAAAATCTTAATTTATCTGTGAATTTCATTTTAGTTTGTTAGGATAACTGTCCAGTTCTTCCTCATTTAAAATATAACTGTAGAGTCAAAATTTCATATTTTGATCATCTAATACTTCTTGAACGATATTTCTTTTAGAATTATCCAGGCAGAAGAATTATGAAAACTTTTGTCAAGCTACTTTATTGCTATAGTTTAAGGCACATTTCTATCTCGTTGCTATTATAAATTTCAAAATGATGTAGCTATTTCCCCTGAGGGACCCAGTAGTATACAACTAAGTGTTATGAACCACTCTTCAGTGACCCTGGTTGAGATCACAGTGAGTACTGAAATAGATCAGTTAGAAGCCTGATGGAAACTGAAGTCTACAACTCCATGTATGTGCTTGTGAATGTGTGACCAGAATATTGCTTATAAATGCAACAGGCAATTTTTAACTTTGAAATTTAATCATCAGAAAACAAGAGATTTAACAGGAAACAGCTGCTCTGGAGCCATGTCTCAGGTGCTCACGAGGAAGCCTTGTGTCTTGTCAGAAAACTGTCTGAAGGAACGTGATGAAAGGGGCTGGGGAGGATGGTCACTGCTGTGTGAAGCAAGGAACAGAAGTAAGATAATGTAAAAAAAAAAAAAGAGCAAAAAGATAAGGAGCAGACTTTTTGAGAAGATTGTAATGTGGCGAAACTGCCTCCAGCTGCTCAGGCATGATCAGCTTGACAATCCGCATGCGCATAAGGTGGACTATGTATATGGAGTGCTGATAGTTGAAAATGCTTGAAGGTATACAGTGTCATGCAAATTTTTAACAAATTCCCTTCCTTTATTTTCAATGATTGCATCTTGTGATGAATTACTTCATCCCAGCATTCCCACTTACATTCATTGTAGAAGCTGCTTTCATTGTTTCTACTAAAATATAAAAAATAAAACAAATCAAGATGTATCAGATACAGTCCTATTAGTGGAATAGTAATGTTTGAATGCCATTGCTATATTGAACTGTTTTATTTATTTTTTAACCGTTTTTCCTTTATTGATTCTAGAGAGAGGGGAAGGGAGGGGAAAATAGAGAAACATCAATGTGAGAGAGAAATATTGATCAGTGGCCTCTTACATGTGCCCTAACTGGGGATAGAAACTGCAAGCCAGGCATGTGCCCCGACTGGGATTTGAACCAGCGGCCCTTTGGTTTGCAGGCCGATACCCAACCAACTGAGGCACACGGGCCAGGGCTTCGGCTCTTTTATTAATTAGCAGTTGATTATTAAGAAATTGTCATCTGGATGAAAGAGGCAAAGGGATTGAGAAGTGCCGATTGGTAGTTACGAAATAGTCACAGGGATATAAAGTATAGCATAGGAAGTATATGCATATTCAATAATAATTATGATAACTATGTGTGGTGCCAGGTGGGTCCTGGAAACATTAGGGGGAATGCTTTGAAAGTATATGATTGTCTGACCACTATAATGTACACCTGAAACTAATACAAAATAATATTGAATGTAAACTGTAATTTTTTAAATTTTAAAAATAAAAAAAAATAAATTCTCATTTTTTTTCTTGAAAGAAATCCAAAAAGGTAAGAAAAGATTTCTCATTTCTGACTGAACAGAAGTGTGTATGTGGAAGTGGGGGGAGGGAGGGCAGACTAGCCAGCCACATTTGCTGTTAAGAACTTGGCATGGGATGATGTATGATCTTCTGCACTTGTTAACACCTACACAGGATGCCTCTGCTGTCTGAGAGCATGCTTTGTGCCATATGGCAAGACGTTTCTGTAACCTTTAAGAGTAAGATTCCCCACGACTTAGATAGCATGTAATTATGCAACAGCAATGAAACTCCCAGAGAAATTTCATCATGTTAAGAATCAAGAAACAAGTGAGTCATCGTTTATAAGATGAATTTTTACAAAGATGTACTCAATCTTAACAGATTCATTTTGAACTGTCTCTGCTTCTAGGGGAAATAAAGTGCTTCCTCCTAAGAAATATTATGTGTTTATGTATGTGCTGTATTTAATTTTTTCCCAGACTTTTTCATATGTATATTACTGAGATATATGACAAGTATAGATAGATATCATATATGGTATTGATAAATGCTTAGTATATACAAAGACAAATGCTCCATTTAAAATACTACCGTACTCAAATATGCACAGCTGACCAGTACAGGCTGCATTTACCTCATGACGTGTATCCAGATTTTACCTATAAAGGAAGTAGAGAATAAAATGTGTTATGAAAAATTCTATCGCAACTACATGCAGCATTTTATAGGAGAAAGGGACAATAGCATACAGAAATTCTGTCTGTCTACTTATCTTATTCTCGTGTCTTAATACAAGGATTTAGTAATACCAAAATATCCAAAACGTGAATGGCACGTTGTGAAAAACTCTCCAAGAGTGAGCAAACTAGAGATCTTAGCCAGAGAGCTTGTAATGCATGAGTGTATGGATTCATGTGAATAACATGCATTGAACATTCACAGTGATCCATCTTTCAGCCTGGAAGCTGGACCATTGCTTATATGGCAACTGGGGCTAACTGTTAGATTATTTTATAAAAGAGGTAATTCAATTTTACATATATGTTTATACACACACATGCATATATCTATATATGCATGCAGATACAACTAGAATCACAGCCTCAATGAAGTCTATCCATGCCCTGTCAGTGTGGTTCAGTTGGTTGGAGCGTCATCCCATAACTGAAAGGTTGCGTGGTTCAATTCCTGACCAGGGAACATACCTAAGCTGTGGGTTCAATCCCTGGTCTGGGAGTGTAGGATCCCTGGTCCATACAGGCAAGTACGGGTGGCAACCAATCGATGTTTGTCTCTCACATCAATGATTCTCTCTTTCCCTTCCTCTCCCTCTAAAAGCAATGAAAAAATGTCCTCAAATGAGGATTTAAAAAAAAATTTGTATGTCTATCTGTGACTTTAAATTCCTGAGGGCAATGACCAGAATGTTTTGTTCACCACTCTAAGCATAGTACACTCTTCATAAACACAATAAACTGACTTACCAAATCAGGCAGCACTTTGCCTACATTCATTTTTAAAATGTCTACTTAAACAGCTTATTAGCATTTTTTTTTTTGTATTACACTGTTAGAATATTAACAACCTGACATTTGGGTATTATTCACAATTGCATACCTAGTACTTACCAAGTGCGCCTTGGGCATTGTAAATTCCCCAAAATTTGCTGAATGACCGGACCACTAGCCATTACTACTCATGGCCGTAGCTAGAGAGATGGCACAGTGATCAGACAGAGCTGGTCCTGGTGGCCTGCGGCCCGCCTTAATGACCTGGCTCTGTGCTAGGCAGCAGCTTTCCTAATCCATTGTTAATGGACTGAAATGTTTCTATCAAATTATTTTATTTATTATTAAATTATTTTCATAAAATATTTTATCTGTTATTAAATTATTTCAGAGTAAATGTCCCCTACTCTGTGAAATTTTAGCCACCTTCTACCTCTTTATTCCACAGAGTATATTCTCCTCCTGCCCTCTGTAGAAATGCACTTTATAAAACGTGAATCTATAGCATTGAATTTTCCCTACTCCAAGATACCTGTATCAAGTGTTCCTTTTATTCATATATACAGTGCTTCCTGCAGGACTCCAATACTGGGAGATGCTCAGGAACATTTTCTTAATTGGGGCTAATGGTAATTATAAGACATGCCATGTGAATATTCTTTCTTAAATTAAGTTTTAAATGCATATGTGGGCCCAACAGTAGTTGCCGCATATGCACAAACAAAAATGTTATGCTATGTACAAATTCCAAATCTCTTAGATTTTCAAATAATATTACCTGTTATTATAGTGACATATTATCTTATTCCTTTGTCCTTTGCAGAATTAATTTGTGATATCTTTAAAGTACACTCATATCACAGTAAAAGTAGAAATTAAAAAATATGAAGTGCAAATTAGTGAATGTATAACAAGAAAAAAATGCAGAATGTTCTTGTGCCAATGTATGAAAAATAATTTTGGCTAAAATCTCAGCTTTCATCTAACTTCTCAACAGACAGGAAATGTTAATGAGAGTGATTTCACAATCTCGCTCTGTGAACAGAGATATATTACATTTATTATCCAAGCTATGGTGTGATTCTACTTATATTTCACTACATACAGTTTTTGTATAATGATTTTGCTTGGCAAGAAGTCACATTCTTACAATTCTGAGATTGTTTAATACTGCTGTTTGGGCTATAGTCCATAATGAATGGCATTACAATGAAACTGTTGATAAAACTAAAAAAAATAAGAACATGACTAATGGCTAGAGATTTAATAAGCACAAAAGATACTAATAATAAGAAAATGTTGAGTCAAAACCCATACCTTAGATATCAGGCGTACAGCCTGAGTGTGATAAGGTCAATGAAATTTATTGACAGTTAAATGAGTTCATTTGTTAACTCGTTAACGAGAAATCGGTTGTTTCTTTAAGATGCAGTATATCCTCTTTTTTAGTTTTTTAAGTTTACGTTATCAAGGAATAAAAATACTCTTCAATGTTATATTTTTGGAATTTGTTATAAATTAGTAACTGAATCTGTCAACTTTAGCTGTATATATTAATATCATTCAAATCCTAAGTTAATAGGATAAACCTTGAAATTAATGTTACTGTGAAATAGTGTACATCACTTTATTTCCACAGGTTGCTAAACCTATAATACATTAAATTGTAGTCTAATTTTAGTTCCAAAATACTGGCCTCTTTAAAAAAAAGAAGGAATTTGCTTCAAAGCTGTTATTGTTGGCATCTGCATTGATGAGTATGAAACCTCTCCACAATCTATGAGGCAGGGCTACACACATCCACAGCTGGAATAGATCTGCTTCTTTAAAAGTGAGCGGTAGCAGCTGCGGGGGACATAAATTGTGCAATTGGTTTGATTTTGCAAACCGAACACATTCTTCATGTTAGGATTTAGATTGTTAATTAGGCTTTGCATAATCAAAGGAACTTTGGAAGAAAATAATTCTGGATTAAGCTCAACTTCTACACCTTCTGAGATCTCCTTATAACATTTTCCACATTTTTCAAGACCAGTGTATCTGAAACAGAATATCTCAAACAACAAAAGGATGATTGGCAAATAATGTTGCTTTGGGTTAATGTGTTGGTATCAGGCTCCTATTATACGTGAATAAAGGGAGAAGTCAAAAAGAATATCAATCCATCTATGACAGTTGGGTCTCGAGAACTGTACAAATAAAAAGCATTACATTTTTTATCTTGTATCAGGTGTCAGCAAACAGTTTTTTGTAAAGGGCTATTGTAAATATTGTAGGCTTCATGGGCCATGCGCTCCATGGTGAAACTACTCAGCTTTCCTTTTAGGGGGAAAGCAACCACAGGCGACACATAAACAGGTGGGTGTGGCTGTGTTCCAACGCACTTTATTTACAAAGGTAAGTAATGGGTCAGATTTGCCAACCCTTGGTTTATTTAATTCTCAGAAACAAAACTTAATGATAACCTATGCAGTAGTAAATGTGACTGTATGTTGTCAAACCAACACTGTGTCACATGTATTTCATATACAATATATGTTATATAGAGATAGAATCTGCATATGTGCTATGTATTATGTATGATAGGTATGTACAAATGTGTACGTGTATATATGTATATGTAGAGAGGGAGAAAAAGCGAATATATACAGAACACAATTTATAAAACATGTGAGATAAGGGAAAATGGAAAAGTATTGTGATATAAGACAAACTGACTAACGATGGAATAAGAGCAACTATATTAGAAAATCCATGAATTACATTTGTTTATAGTAATTTATACCTACATGTTTAATCAATCAACATATATGTTGAGTATTTGCTATGAGCTGACAACCATTCTGGTATTAATAAAAATAAAAGAGGCGAATTCATTCTTTCCTTTCAGAAACTCAAAATATAATTTTCATACATGTATATGCCACATTGGTACTGCAGACAACAAATGTCATTGAAACTGGGAAGGAAGAAAGAGAAGTACAAGCTGTGTGATGGTAATAAAAAATAAGCTTTGAAATGAACTTTGAAATATGAGTAACATAGATTAGATTTATATTTGGGGCATTATTTAAAGTAGTACGGAACACTGAGCATGGGTAATGGGTAGGAAATTTCAAGCTGAGCTAATGATGGAGATATGAATTTCAAAAGTAGATTGGGGAGAAATTGGAAAGAGCCTTGAATATCAGATAAGAAAGCTTTAACTTTATTCCGTAACCAATGTGGAACCAGTTCTTGATCAGAAATGCAACTGGATGAAATTGCTTTTCAAGGTAATTATTCCAGCTGGCGTTGTATAAAGGTGTGAACCCAGAAGGTGGCAGAAGATAGAAAGACTGATTGGGAGGGTGGTTCCAAGATCAGTTGAGAATGATTGAAATGGTGCGGTGGTAATGCCAGTGGAACGGAAAAATATGTATCACTGACCTAGTCTAAAGAAACTATCATAACACCTGGCATTTCATTTGCTTAATGAAAACTTGCTATTATGAGTTAGGGAATATGCTAAGCAGTGATATTTTTACTTGCATTCACATGTATTATCATGCAAAACAAGATAAAACCTGCAAAATGACTGGGACTTTGATGTGAAATGTCTGACATACTACACCAGTAAGTGATTGAGGGAAAACAGCTCTAACAATAACAAACACATTTGGAAATTAAAAAAAAAAAATTGGAGAAATACTAATAACTTTGTAAAAAAAGATTCTTTAAAGCAGGACTTGTCAGAGCTTTTAATGTACCATTGCGTGCAGTGACTCTCCAGACACCAGGAATGCTTCTGGCTTGTTTGTGTTGTGCCTTTGTATCGTTTCCCAGGATGTTCTTTGCTCAAGCTCATTCCCTCACTTCATTCAGGACCCAGTTCAAGCAGCCTCCTTGGAGGCCTCCCTCAGGATTAGGATAGTGCATGATTTCTTGTCCCTGAGTTAAAATGCCTAAAAAAATATTCCTTTGCAACGTTCTACCATTAAGGGTGGACTTGGGTCACAGCCGCCTCTGGTTTATGGACTTTATCACCACTTGTATCTTTGCCTCTTTGTCCCATAATGTGGCCAACTTCATTTTGTATCACTAGAAGCAAACTGGTTGGTTTGCTCTTCTTAGTTACCATCTGACTCTGCCACATCGTGCTACAACGTGACACAGCGTGCTTCATCCTTTATTGCTTCTGCTCCTCAAGCAGGAAGATATATCGCTTCTTCATATGAGGTCTGTCCAGAAAGGTACCCAGCCATGTAATATGAAAAATAGAGACATGCATTGAAGAAGATATAAGAAACATTGTACACGGGACAACAGTGCCTCAGTCTCCTTCAAAGTAAGCATCTTGGAACCTCACACAATTCTCCCAATTGCCATCAGCTGCCCCCTTGTATTTTCCTGAATCTCATTGATGGTCTGAAATCTCTTCCCTTTCAATGGTCATTTTAGTTTTGGAAAAAGCCAGAAGTCTCAGGGCACCAAATTTAGGCTGTAGAGGGGCTGAGCCACCTGGATGATTTGATGTTTCACCAAAAACTTCTGCCTGAGACATGATGCATGAGTGGGCACGTTGTTGTAAGGAAGCTACCAGTCACCAGGTGCCCACAGCCGGCAGCCTTCTGAATCCAAATAGTTTCCTTGGAGGAATGTTCAAGCTCAGTGCAAAATTTAATGCAGATTCATTGCTCTACTTGCTCAGTCATTTTGAATGCAGTGGCCACACAGTACACACACTCACTCAGCCATCCCCACTGACTAGTACAGTGAAGCCATCACTGTTCATGCATGCACATTCCAGTCTACTCTCCTTGGCTATCAGGTTACATCGAAGTTGGGTAAACCATTCTCATTATATTACAGCTGTGGAAACAATTTGGCTGTTTAGAGAAATGCTCTAAAGCTCAGCACTCAACACAGAATTAGTGAGGACCTGTTTAATCTTTCTCTGTTTTTTAAGCAAACTACAGACCGTGTGTACGGCATCTCCTGCCCTTTGTAATTGAGGGCAATAAGTATATCCAGACAGACCTTGTATGTCACAGCTGTTTCACAATTTTATGACAATCCAGCCCCTGTACACACACTGCAGAATTGTACCAAGCACCAATGCAGCACCTGCACACTGATTCTGTAATCCCAGATTGAGCCCTATTTTACTATTTTATTGAACACAAGCCTTATGATTCCTTTGAATGTTGTGTTTTGAAGGAGAAATTTTATCAACATCTCCTAAGAGTCACACACTATGGATAATTTCCTTCTCATTATATCTTTAGTTTGTTGCACTAATCTGTCAAAGGTGCTGGTTTAAGGTTTCTTCTTTCTAGTCTTTTTGTAACAATAAATCAATTCTCCTATGTGGCAACATTTACTGCCCTTTTTACTGGTAAAAATATCAATGCCAAATTTCTCAGTTTGGCCTAATATGTCTTATTCCTACTTTTATGGTTTGCAGTTGCTTGAATTTTTTACATACATATTTTATAAAGAAATCATATTACATTTCCTAAACCCCTGTACCAACCAAGTTTCATTCCTTGCTTACATCACTGGATATACTTATTGCCCTCAATTAAAAAGGGCAGGAGATGTGGTACACACAGGCTTTAGTTTGCTTAAAAAACAGAGAAAGATTAAATAGGTCCTCACTAATGCTGTGTTCATGGAGCACTGGGCTTTAGAGTATTTCTCTAAACAGCCAAATTGTTTCCACAGCTGTGAGCCCAGACCTTTCTTGATATCAAACACTTTTTGAAACTTATGTACATAATTGAGAGATTTTTTGATAGTGCTGTTTATTGTATAGCAAATGCTACATTTTCTCTTTCACACTATTTGTTCAAGACATATTGTGAGCAACATAAGGATCAGAAAGTAAAGATAGACACACATGAACATCTATGTGGTGGAATAACTGCTCCAAAAGCGTGACCGAGATTTTGGGAGGTTTAAAAAAAAAGGTGTCTTAAACTGGTAGGCCATATCATAATAAAGAAAAGGAGATTGAAATATTTAAACAGTTTTTTCTTTTTTGTACATTTTACTCTGAACATTTTTAGACAAGAGAAAATATATAAGCAATATACTGAACATACCAGCCAGTTTAAGTATACCATATATTCCTTTCTCCTTCAGAAGGAAAACCAACCTAAATTTTTTATTTGTAATTCTCAGGTGCTCTTTATTCCCTCACTATCCTTAAGTAATAATGTTTTTATTCAATATAGTTTGTGAAATTCATCCATGTTAATATATGTGGCTGTAGGTCATTTATTTGCACTGATATATGGTATTGTATAATATTAATATGCTACACTTATTTTTGGTTATCATAATATTGCTACTATGAATGCCTTCTGGTGCAAAGAATTTCTCTAAGGCAGTGATTTCAATATTTTTCATCTCTTGGCACACATATACTAACTACTAAAACTCTGTGGCACACCAAAAATATATTTTTTGCTGATCCGACACAAAATAGATATAATTTTGATTCATTCACACTGGTTGGCTATTGTCAGGCTGGGTGTTGTCTTTTGTTTGTTTGTTTGTTTGACAATCTAAGGGAAAAGAGGGCAGTGAGGTGTGATGTCACTACTTTAATTCTACCTGGGACAGAAAGTTCTAGTGAACACAAAAATAAATGTGGATTCAAGAAGGAGAATAAACATTACAAGTGAAGAAAAATATAATCATGCAATACCTATAATCATCTAATACCTAGTCAGGTATTGCATGTTTTAAAAATTCTTGTGGCATGCCAAGTTGAAAATCACTAAACTATAAACCTAGAAGTGGAATTTCAGAGTCTATATTCATTTTTTTAATTTACCAAGTCATATATAGTCTCTCAATGAAAGCTATACTAAATAATTCCTGTCATCAGGGTAGTGTTCATTTTTTCTACCTTTTTGAATCATTAGACTAGTATTTTGGGATCCAATTTGGTGTAAAATTACATGTGATTGCGGTTTCATTTTGGATTCTTTTATTGGTAGCAGAGTTAATAATCTTTTCATAATATTTTGGGGATTTGAGGTTATCTCTTCCATCAAATTATATCCTTTGTCCACATTTCCACTAGATGTTGTCTTTTTGTTATTAATTTGGAAATGGTTTTTATATAGTTTATGCACTAATCTTTTTCAGTTACAGGCATTGCAACATTTTCACTGTTTATCTTGCATTTGTCACATTTCGTGAACAGAAGTTTTTAATGTTAATACAAGAAAATTTGACTGTCTCTGCTTTCCTGGCTACTGCTTTTTGCTTCCTAAGAAATCCTTTCCTAACAAAAGTCATTGTGATATATTTCTGCAAATTTTGGTTTTCATATTTATATTTTTAATCAGCCTGCATTGTGTGTGTGCATGAGCATTTTTCAAGGTAGGAAGCAACTCTCTTATTTTCTATTTGATTAACTAATGGACTAACCCACCCCTTTTCCTGAAGAGTTCATTCTTTCTTTTTAACCCATAGTGCTTCTGCTATCATTAATCAAATCTTCATAGATGCATGGGTATGATTTACTTATAATAAATATTTTTTTCTTTTTTTGGCATTAAATAGATCTTTATATTAGAAAAAAGGTTATTACAATTTACCATTTAAAATATTGCATCATTTTATAATAAAAAACCATTTGAGTAATGACATTTCAAAAACTGTTTTCTTATTTTCTCTGTAAGTAAATAGATGTCGTAGTTTATTGTCATTGGGATTCTTTTAGTTTAGTCAAGGTTGACCAACTACAATTTGTATTTATAATAAATTTATATATCTTATCCTGCATATATAATAATAAATCTTGGTAACTGGAAACTCTCATTATGTTTTATTCTTTTCCAAGATCGAGTTGTCTATTCTTGGCCATCTACCTTTCCAAAACGAATTTTTTTAAAAAATTTAACTGACTGCTGTTCAAAATGGAGGTGCACGAAAACATGGCTCACCTCCTTGTACAACCACAGCAAAAATTACAACTAAACTACAAAACAACTATCACCCAGAATTGTCATAAAATTGAGTTGTATGGAAGTCCAACAGCCAAGGAATTAAAGAAGTCACGTTCATACAGATGGGTAGGAGGGATGGAGACATGGAGATGTACAGTGACTTGAGGAGGTGCAGAGACAGGAACAGGTGGTCCCACACCCATGTGTGGTAGATAAAAATTGGGAGGGATACCTCAGGAGCAAGGGATCCCATCTCACACCAGACCATACAGCCCGGGGTTTGAGTGCTAAGAATATAAAATCCCCATAACTTCTGGCTGTAAAAACCAGTGGGGATTGGAGCCATGGAAGGAACTGCAGGATTCTCAGGAGTCTCCACTGAAAGGGCCAGCAACAGACTTAGGTCTTACACAGACTCAATCCCTCTGGGCTTTAGCACCAGGGCAGCAGCTGGAAGGACACCAATGGCATATAATGAGAAACTCAAGTGTCTGGCATCAGGGCAAGTGCTGGGGGACAGCTTCCTATTAGATAAAAATCCAGAGGCCAGGCAGCAGATCCATCCCCTTTCTGAGCCCTCCCCCACACAGAGCCACAGAGCAGCAACACCATATCAGAGACTCCATCAACCTGCTTCACACGGGTTGCCCCATCCTGGTGATTACCTAAGGCTCCACCCCATCCAACTTACCAGTGCATTTTTCTACAATAGGCCACACTACTAAGACAGAGAGTCAAAGCAGCTCTACCTTAAACATAGAAACAAACACAGGGTGGCTGCCAAAATGAGGAGGCAAAGAAATATGGCTCAAAGGAAAGACGAGAACAAAACTCCAGAAAAAGAACTAAACAAAATGGAGATAAGCAATCTATCAGATACAGAGTTCAAAACACTGATCATTAGGATGCTCAAGGAACACACTGGGTACTTCAACAGCATAAAAACACCCTGGTAGAAACAAAGGTTACAATAAGTGAAATAAAGAAAAATTTACAAGGAACCAATAGTGGAGTGGATAAAGCCAAGAATTAAATCAATGATTTGGAATATAAGGAAGAAAAAAACCTTCAATAAGAAGAGCGATAAGAAAAAAGAATCCAAAAAGAACAAGGATAGGCTAAGGAGCCTCCGGGACAATTTCAAATGTACCAACATTCAAATCATAGGGGTGCCAGAAGGAGATGAGAAAGACCAAGGAATTGAAATCTTATTTGAAAAATAATGAAAGAAAACTTCCCTAATTTGGTGAAGGAAACAGGCATACAAGTCTAGGAAGTGCAGGGAGTCCCAAACAAGATGGACAGAGAGAGGACCACACCGAGACACATCATATTAAAATGCCAAAGGTTAAAGATAAAGAGAGAATCTTAAAACTAATGAGAGAAAAGCAGATAGTTACCTACAAAGGTGTCCCCATAAGACTGTCAGCTGATTTCTCCAAAGAAACTTTCCAGGCTAGAAGGGACTGGCAAGAAGTATTCGAAGTGATGAAAAGCACAGACCTACAACCTAGATTACTCTATCCAGCAAAGCTATTATTTAGATTTGAAGGGCAGATAAAGTGCTTCCCAGGCAAAATAAAGCTAAAGTTCACCATCACCAAGCCATTATTATATGAAATCTAAAAAATCTATTCTTATTTAAGAAAAAGAATATCAAGACTATGAACATTAAAATGTCAATAAATTCACAACTATCAACAACCGAATCTAAAAAATAAACTAAGCAAACAAGCAGAACAGAAACAGAATCATAGATATGGAGATCATCTGGAGGGTTATCAGTTAGGAGGAAGAAGGAGGAGAATGGGGGGAAGTTACAGGGATTAAGAAGCACAAATTGGTAGGTACAGAGTAGACAGGGAACTATAAAGAACAGTATAGGAAATGGAGTAACCGAAGGACTTACATGCATGAACCATGAACTAAAGGAAAGGGACTGTTGGAGGGAATGAGGGGTATCATGTGAAGGGGGGCAAAGAGGGAAAAATTGGGACAACTGTAATAATATAATCAATAAAACATATTTTAATAATTTAGCTTACCAAAATTTCCTGAGACACCAACTCAGGATTATATGTAATGCAATGAAGAAATAATTGTCATCTCTAAGATAATGAGTTCTGCTACCCACTAATGCGATATATCTCTACTTTTTAAAGGTATTATTAATTACTTTGAATAAAGTGTTACTTTTTACATACAGATCTCAAGCATCATTTGCATTTGTAAATAATTATTTTATATTTTTGTTAATTTTGTAAGTGATCCTTAAAAAATATATTTTCTAAAAAATGATCTAGAAAAGCCATTGATTCTTCATTACCAGGCTTATGTCCAGCTACCTTGTTATATTCCTATTTTTCTAATATTCTTTCTAGATTTCTTTGAACCTTTCATGTGAATAACAAATAATTTGTGAATGATTATATTTTTCTTCACTTACAATCTTTATTCTCCTTCTTGAATCCACTTTTATTTTTGTGTTTGGTAGAGCTTTCAGTCCCCGGTAGAATTAAAGTAGTGACAACAAACCTCACTGCTCTACTTTTAACTTTAAAGGAAATGCTTATAAAGTCTGCCAGTGACACTTCAATTTTAAGTTGTTTTCCTTTATCACAGTAAGGGCTTTATAATCTCTTCCCAGTTTTACAAGATTTTATTATTTTATTATTTTTATCATTAGTGATAAGTACTAATTAGTGAATTTTATCAAATGCTTTTCATCAGGCCATTGAGCATGCCATATTGTTATTTGTTCAATATCAATATGTTAAATCATATTTATAAATTTTCTAATGTTAAACTATTTTTGCTTTGATACATTAATCTATTTTAAACATTGTTAGAATGAATTTAATATAATTCATTTCAGATTTTTATATGTTTTTACAAATTAGATTTACTTATAATTTTATCCTTTTGTCCTTGGCTGGTTAAGTCATCAAAATCACACTAGTTTTCTAAGAAGAATTTAGGAATATTACTTATCCTTATTTAACCTGTACTAGTTGGTCTCTCTGCACTTTGAACATTTTTTGGAATTCATTTGTAAAACATTATAGGCTTAGTAGTTTAGTGGTTATAGTATTTGATGGGAAGATTTATAGCTACTGATTAATCTGATTAGATTTCCTTAATGAAAAAAAGTCAAAATTTTCTATTTATATTGGAGTCACTGTTATAAAAGTTCCTTTTGTTAAAAAAACTTTCATTTTTTATTTATTTTCAGAAAGAAGGGAAGGGATGGAAAAAGAGAAACGATGATGAGCAAGAGAAACATCGATTGGTTGCCTCACACACACCTCCAACTGGGGAACTGGCCCACAACCCAGGCATGTGCCCTGACCAGAATCAAACAAGTGACCTTTTGGTTCACAGTCCAGCACCCCAATCCCCTGAGCTACACCAGCCAGGGGAGTTCCATATTTTTTAGGAAACATATTCATCATTTCATATGTTTTCAAATTTAATG